>JAKCPI010010342.1:0-37500 GCA_023213315.1 Euborellia annulipes
ATTATACGTGGTATATCCCCTAAAAAACAAAACATTCGTCTGGTAGCAGAATAATTGTTTTATATAAAGCTATGGACAAAAGGCGCTAAACTACTAGATTGATTTTATAAGCCTTAGTAACCCTTTAGGGCTACTGAGGCCAGTTAGGGTTGGCCTATGACTTTATTAAATATATTTTTTTAAATACATTACACCGATGGCTACCAAGGGATGTTCCACACGCTGATTACCATTTATTGAAATAGTATTGAAATCAAAGCCCGGTAGTTAGGCAGCCCAAATGGCAGCTTGTCTGTGTGAGAAATATCTTTTTCAAAGCAGAAAATAAGCCGAACGACCACAACTTTTTAACAAAAGAATAATCATAAAGATTTATCTTTTTATAAAAATTTCAGATATATTGAAATAAAAATTATCTAAATGTGTTAATCAGAAAAAAAGTTTAGTGAGCGTGTGCCATTTGGGCTGCCTAACTACCGGGCTTTAGTCTTAATTCTATTGCAATAAATGGTATATTTGCCCAACTTAAACAATGCAGACGCCCAGAAATAGCATTATAATTGATTGTTTTAAACAACACTTGTAATTTGAAAATATATTTTAAATATAATTATAATATGGATTAATATGAAATATTGGTCAATGTTCTCAGCGAGTTCATTTGTTTCCTATTATATATTAACTATTATTTGATAGCCTAGTAAAATTTTATATACATTTTAGACTTGGCCATATAGATTGACGATCATATACAAGAACTTATGTAGGGCTACATATTTTATATTTTCATTCATTGAATATTAATATGATATTTTATTCAAATATATAAACTAAATCTCGAACATTATTTAGCTATAATTTTTTATGTTATTGTATTATAATTTTTAGTCTAATCGTTTGACAGCCTCTTCGCTCGACATCGTATATCCACCAAATTTTGTCAATTAATATAGTGAATTAAAATTAAATGTATAAAACGATCCCCCAACTGTCAATATTGATAATCTTTAAAACTCAAGGGGGCTAGTTCAGAACCCAGGCAGTCTGATGATTCAATTTATCATTTGGGTACTAAATAGTAAATATAAATATGCCTTGGCCCTAAAATATATCGAAATTAAAATACATCATTTAAAGTCGAAGTGGCATAAGATGCTGAAAAGATATTTAAAAAAATTCTGTTTGTTTGTTTTTTTTAGAAGAAAAAAATGGAATAAATTTGTATCATATTTATACACAAACATAAGCCAACAAATGAACTTTACGGTCGGTAATTCTGAACTAATTATTTAAAAAAACAACAAAATGCTATACGATTTCAAATAAAAGCTAACTTGTAAGTTGAATTTAGTTGAATATTTTTTTTTTTTTGTTGAAAAGCAACCATTTGTTTATTTTTTTTTTCAGTAATGATAAGTTAACACAATAAAAAGATCGGAAAATACTTTAATTCAACTCAAGACGAAGTAGGAAAAAAAAGTGAAAAGAAAGAGAAAAGGAGAGGCAATATATCAAGCTTATAATGATCGCTCGGTGGTTGTGTATATTTATCGCGGGGGTGGCATGCAGCAGGCTGCCTCCGCTGCATCCCGCGGGATGGATAAATCACCCTGGACCAACCATGTGCTGACACACACACGTCTTACGATGCGAGGTTTATTGAAAAAAAAAAAGAGAACATATTAGATATAATGAACAGTCGATTTTTGATCAATCTCTCCCTAACATGATGGCAATGTGCACCAAAAGTGGCCAATTGGAAACTCACTTCCTATTTAAATTTTTTATATGAGGTTATCAAAGTGGGCATAACGTTGCGATTTTGTTGGTAAAAGCACGAAATTTAAATAAATATATTAGTAAAACAAATTTTACTTTCTCTTACCTATATATGTAATATATAATTAGAAAGTATTGGGATTATGTCAAAAATTTTATTTTAAGATTTTGATGAATAAAAGGTCCTTGAATATCTCAAGAACGTAAAGAGCTAGGAGGTTGAAATTTTCTATTTAAGTTAGGTATCTTCCTGGGACGTGATACGAAATTTTTTAACAACTTCGGCCAAAAAGTACTTGTACTTTACAGATGCACTTTTTCAGTTTTTTCTATTTTCTCAAAATTCACTCTAACGATTCTGATTAAAAATCATAAATCAAATTCATTTTTAGATGCTCTTAAAAAAGTATATCAGTAAATTAATTTTAAACTGGTAACCGTTGGCTCTATTTGAAACATCATGCTTTAATAGGGGAATTAAATTCAAGAGGCCTATGATACACAAGGTTTTTTGTTTCAATGATTTATTTATTTAACATTAACACTTTATACGTATTTCAACACCATATCTGTCATCATCAGAAGAGAATTACATAACTTACATAAGAGTATGTAATTCTCTTCTGATGATGACACATATGGTGTTGAAATACGTATAAAGTGTTAATGTTAAATAAATAAATCATTGAAACAAAAAACCATGTGTATCATACTTGAATTTAATTCTCCTATTATATCAGTAAAAGATTTTGTGAAAATTATTTGAAGCACACTTTACTGATGTACTTTTTCAGTTTTTTTTTTTTTTTTTTTTTTTTTTTTTCGATTTTCTCAAAATTGGCTGAAGTTTACTTTACTGATGTGAAAGCATTCGTAGCTTAGCACCATCTATGAAACGCATAGACCAGTTTGGATTTTTCGAATACCAAAGATAAAAGAAAACTACTGTGTGCTGTACGTTAATTCTCACCAGATTTGTTTGAATATAGTATATCTTTGACACATATTTTTCTTTATTTTTTAAGATGATTTGTTCAATCAGTGTAATAATCGAAGACCTTAAAGAGGGGAAAATTTTATAATAAATGTGACTTGAAAATTATTTTTTGAAATACATTGATTTTCGATCCTAATGAGAATGAATGTATTAAAGAAGCTTAAATAGCTTAGGTTCAAATTATAGAGATTAAAAACTATAAATTTTCGTAATTAATAAATAAAACGAAATAAATTAGAAACAAAATGTTAACTACTTTAGAGAAAATAGTTGTAATAGTGCTTCACAAATGGGGGATCCATCATGCGAGTGAGCTATGATTATAATTCGATTAGAGAGCGTGCCACGTGGCGATCGCTTCGATTCAATTTAGAGGAGCAGCAGGGAGGGGAGGGGAGAGAGGGTTTGTGGTCAATTCGACCCCCTGGGGGGACTTCAGAGTCTCCATTTCGCTTTTCTCTCTCTCTCTCTCTCTCTCTCCCAGGATGATTCACTTCAGAATTTAATTAACCTTACAGAAATTGATACTTAATACTTCTCTCTATTTATACTAGTAATTAGGCTAGTCCTTTCAACGGATATCTATCCCCTTTCTTACTATGTTTATTTATTTTAAATTATTCTTAAAAACGACAAACTTCAAATTAACCTCTGAACTTTTAGAAATCAACTCATAAATTTTAAAGATGTTTATTTAGTGGCTGTAGGTTCAGTTCAGACAGGTCCTTTCTAACCCCTTGTTTACTAACATTCTAAGTTTCGCGAGTAAAAGTAATTTCAGAAATTAATAGAGATTCTAGCTACGCTTCACCATACCAACCCTTAAAAATCAAGGTAAAGGTTTGCTTTTAAATGATGAGATACTCATGATATTTTATCATTTAAAATCACAAGGTTTTAAAGATATATCAGTTTAAAGATAATAAATTGAACCACCCTCTATTTTATTTTTGCTCCGGATAATATCCCCTATTTTATGCTCGTGGTGGAAGTAATTTTCATATTTGAATATTGCAATAAGATCAGAGAGAGAGAGAGAGAGAGCATCCATATAAGAGTAAAGAGAAATGAATCCGATATATTATATTCTTTGATCGTGAAAACAGATACAGGTGGATTCCTATTCCTAAGAGACAGGAGATGCTTGCTTACTCCCTTAGAACATCCTGGGTTACAAGTTACAAGGAAAAAAGTGGGGAGAAAGGAATCCCAAATATTAATTCAGTTTAAGTATTGATTATTTTTTAACATATTCAAGAATTAAAATAAAAATATTTGTTTCCAAGTTTACATTAAAAAATTTTACAATAAAAAATTGTTTTTTTATTTAAAAAACCAATCGGGAATGACTTTCCCAAAACTTTCTAGTATATTCTTTTGGAATTATGTCTGTGTGTGAGTGTGTGTGTGTTTGTGTGTTTATGTGTGTATGTGAACACGATTGCTTAAAAACCAGAGAAGCCAGATCGATGAAAATTGGTATATACTCCTTGCACTAAAATTGTAGATTTCTATCTACTTTTAAAATATTGAAATTTTGTCTTTTTCTTCGTTGATTATTTCAAAAACTCTTCAGTTTTCGAAAAAATGTCAAAGAATAAAAACTTTTTAAAATAGGATAAATTATCAAAATATGACAAAAAAATTGAAAACTTCAAAATTTTTGAAAAAACTTATTAAGTAAAGTACTACTTCCAGGTGACGAATTTATTCCAAAAGTTGATAGAAATTTAAAATTTTAGTACAAGGAGTATATACCAAATTTCATCGATCTGGCTACTCTGGTTTTTAAGCAATCGTGTTCACAACACAAACACATGGACACACACACAGACAAAATGCCAAAAATGTTTTTTTTTTTTTACTCAGGGAGGTCTAAAACGAGGAGAAAGATCAAAATCTCGAAGTCAAATTTTTTGACGATTACAATACTTTCTCTTTATATTCTATACGAGAAAGTAACAAAAAACTAAAAAAACTATAAAGAGTTAAAAAAGTGGAAATAAAATTTGATTTGGAGCAAATCATAAATTAGTTAGTTTCTCGATTAGTCCGGTAAGCCATTTAATTGGACAGGATTTGTTTTTTTCCATTCTTCAGAATTTTTGTTTCGGATAATATGCGTGCGGTTAATGCCTATGGCTTTTAAGATTAACTGGGGAGAGAGATTTTTGTTAAACAATATAATAATCTATAATTCATAAACAAGTCAGAGTTGAAAGCTCTTAAAATCCGATCCCGCCATTAGCCGAATCAGAACTTATGAAGGCGGAACAACAAAAACCATCTTAATTCTTGATTTAAATGGCAAAGTTTGCCAAGAGGTAGTAAATTCCGAGGGAGAGAGTGTGGAAAGAATGGGAATAGAAATGGGGATGGAGTGAGGCCTTATTGGGAAATAATGTCGTGACCCTTCGCCCTCCGGCCCTGTGCTTAATCCCTCCTCCGAGTTTCACTCTCAATTTACAGTCAAAAATTGTATTCTCAAAAAAAAAAGAATTTCTTTTTTTTTTGAATAGGAATAATTATTTTTTCTACCCTTAAAATGATGATGATTCATAATCTTTTTTCCCCTTTTTTTGGTATTCTCAACACCCCAAATGGCCATTAATTCTCACAACCTTATGGTTTTCATTCATCCAAGAAAAAAAAAAATATCCACTCGCCTTTAGGGCATTTTTGAAAAGGATTTTCTTCCATCTCAAGTTCAATCGGAGAATTCTGAATTTCTCTTTACTTCCGGGAGGGTAGTATCAAATCTAAGGGATCATGACAAATTTTGAAATCTTATTTTAGTGGTCTCTCCACGTTTTGACATCAAAAAAACTATCACTTTTGGTATAGACTAAGTATAATTAGGGATGAAACGATACCACTGAGGTATCGATACTTTTACTCGATACTGGTATCGGTCGCAAAGTATCGAGTACCTACTCGGTATCGATTGAAAAGTATCGATACTTACTCGTATCGGTCAATTTTTTTCGTACAATTAAAAAGAAGCAAAAACAGCAGTAAGTTCTTAGGGCCTATATTATCAAGATTCGCAGGGACTTTCCAGCCAGGAGATTAAATAAAGATCTTTTATTTAATTTCTATTTGCCGACGTTTCGATCGCCAATCACCACCTTCATCAACGGAGACCTCCGGGCATGATATTTTTGCACAAATCAAAGTAAAAAGAAATTGTAGATTTAATTGCAATGAATATTAAAATACCTAAGATCGGGTATAATTGACAATATTCGCCCTGATGAAGGTCGTGATTGGCGACCGAAACGTCGGCAAATATAAATTAAATTATATATTTTTTTTGATTTAATCTCCTGGCTGAAAAGTCCCTGCAGATCTTGATTAAATCTCCACTGCCATAAAACAACAAGTACGACGACTATGAAAAAATTCAGTTTTAGAGGTACTACCCAAAAATAATAATTTTTCAATAATAAAACTCCAATAATAAAAGAGAAAGTAAAAATTAAAATACAGAGGTATAAGCCATTCCACTTATTTCTATTGTAAATAAGAACAAATGGACGTAAATGTTCTTCCGACCAAGCTAATCATTGTGTACGTGGACCAAGTATCGATACGAGTATTTTTGACCGATACTTACTTGGTACTTGATTCCAAAGTATCGATTACAAAAGTACTTGGTATCGAAAGAAAAGTATCGAGTAAGTACTTGTATTTACTCGTATCGTTTCATCCCTAAGTATAATTAATGGGACGACTTGTCCATTTTTTGTTTTTAAACAAGAAATAAATTTAATAAGACTTTACTTTATCAAGTAGCCTATTATAATGGAAAGAATTTTAATAATCATCAAATAAATTATAAAAGTAATTTGAACCGATTACTTTTAATTACTCCCTAATTCTAAGTAAAGGACTTTGGGGTGAGCTAAGTTCTTGCTTAAAGATCTAATCATTTATTAGTTTCCCGTCATGAGCGATTAAATATATTTAAATTATAGGGTAACAATTAAATAATGGATTTATATACGGCCTCCCATATTTTAATAAAGAAATTTAAAAACTCCTAAGAAATTAGAATAATTTGTTAAAAAGAATTATGAACAAAATATGAAAACTTTTTGTAATAAGTACTACAATATTTTCAAAATATTTATCATTTGAAATCATTATTAAAAGAAAATAGACTACTGGGTGAGGCTGCTAATGAGATGAAAAATCAAGAGATCAAATTAATTAACGATCTCTCATCCTGCTAATATCAACATTTCAGAGAGTAGCAAAGACTTCTTTTTTAGATCAGTAACCAATTTTCTCCTTTAATTTCGTCATATTTCGTGGTATTATCAGCAGCAATTTTGCTGAGTGGACATGAAAATCTGCTCAGTCAAAGAAATTTATTGACTGAAGGAGTCACTGTGACTCTGAAACGTCGAGATTAGCGGAAGGAGATATCGTTATTAAATATGGCCTGAACACATCTCCAACTAACAATTTTGTAAGTTTTCATCAACATACATTTCATTAATTAAAAAAAAAAATACTCCACTTCTTTACGTCCACAATGTAAGCATAGAACTACTAAATGGACTATTTTAATAAAGAAAATTTTAGAAATAGAAAGATTAGCTATCGTTATTTCATTTATCAATTTAACTCAGGAAGGCCTAACATTTTTTCCGTCATTTAAAATTCCGAAATCATAAACCCAAGACCAAAAAAAAAAAAAAAAAAAAAAATTCTTGACTTTTATTTTATTGAAGGTAAATTTAAAGAACAGCCTATAAGTTAGGCAACCAGCCATACAGCGTTATTATCTTTGTTTATCTTAAAAGGAAATCAGTTCTGGCCTGGCCTCCTGACATTAATGCATTTCGAGTTGAAGATTATTAAAAATTTGAGATACTATGAGACTTTAATGAAATTAAAATTTGCATAATTTATTCGTTTCTGTTTGCTGCGATTCAAATCACCATCTCACTAATGGATTTTTCGATTAATTGTTTCAGAGATCACTGTTGTTAAATCTCCTTATGAATCGTCCACTCTCGAAATTAACCATTATGTGGTTTGGTCATTTGAATTGCCTACCTTCCGGCAAGCAAAATCGAATCAATTTATTTACCTCAAGGTGTAGTACGGGGCCATCCCATTCGAGTATTACGTAAGTAGCTTTTGGGGTGAGGAGTATTACATTTACTAAGAGAAGTTGATTACGTCAGGATTTTAAAAGACCAATTCGCGTAAAAATGGAGATTGAACGTTTTTTAAATAAGATTTTTACAGAGGAGGTTTGATAATTTACTATCGGGGAGGAAGGGGAGGGGGATGGCTAAAAGACTACATATCGATATAAAAGAAACTTGACAATTAATTTTCAATAAATATAATAAGAGCTACAAACTTGTTAAAAAATAAATAAAGTTAGAAATAATTTAATTTATTACTGAGCAAAAGAATAAAAAAACTTTTCTGATAAAAATGTAAAAGTTATGAGCCTCCAACGTTACCACATTTTCTCTCTCTCTCTCTCTCTCTCTATCGTTTAGGTTTTTTTTTTTTATCAAATCGAAAACGCGTTAAACACACACATACACCTAATTCGTTTGAAATTTGCTTTTATATCAACCTAAGTATAGAAGGATGGGGTTGCTAAGGCAAAATCTCCTCCCGTGGGATTAAAGAAGAAAGGTGGAAAAAAAAAATAAAGTAATCGTGAGAGACGAAGGAGAGAGCAAAGAAAATAAATAAATAAAACAACCCTTCGAGGATAAACAAAAGGAAGAAAGTTACATGACAGGGAGGAATAGAGAGAAAGGGGAGATGATAGACAAGTGGTCTAATTTGTTCACTCAACGTTCATCGATTAACTGGAAACTCCGGCTAGGGGCCGTCAAGCACAATGGCACACATGCGAACGAAGAAAAAAAATAGTTTAGTCAAGAAATGAAAAGTTAATTAGTTTTGCTATATACCACGGAACGGACGATTGTTTGATACATATATGGATAGCATTACTTGAAGCAAAAATATTTCATTATTAGAAACGTTTGTCCTTAACGTAAACACACCATAAATTCCAAATCGGTCTGTCAAATTAGTCCAGAGAGATGAATATTTAAAAAATAAATAAACACTAAAATTTTTTATATTTTTCGGTGGAAGTTTCTAATACCGAAATATCCACCTGTATGTGCTTGTAGCAATTTTATATGTCAGGCAGGCAACCTACATTCTGAAGAGAGTGTTTGAAGGAAAATGGTGACAGAAATCCTTCTTTAGAGCCTGGCAGGGCCGCAGACAGACTTGACGGACCCCGGGGCATGATAAGCTTAATACGATCCCCCCCTAATCTCGGCTAATCTACAAATTTGTTTTATCAACCAAATTTTAGAAAATTTAATACTCTACAACTTTTCATTTTACTATGGTGCACAAAATAACTTTAGTTTATGGAGATATAAGCGAAAAACTGAAAAAAGTACAAAGGGGTTTTGAGGTTTTTGCACTCCTCCCCCTTCCTACCTCTGTGAATATGTGGACAATGGCTAGCCCTGGGGAGCCCGAGCACATAAATGAAATAATATTAGCTGCTTCTCATTGGTAATCCAGGAACCTTTGCACCTACATATCAACTATACATCTCTGCCAAATAAATTTTATATTAACCCATGGGTTTTTAGTTTTTAATTTACCTAACGAAATAATGCTTTATTAGAACAATTTTAAATAAATTTCAAATTTAGTGAGTGAAATAAACCATAAAGGGGTGTGCAAATTAAAAAGAATTTCATCTTTTCTAAAATTTTTCTCTTTCAAAACTCATTTATATTTTAGATAAGTAGACCTATATTTATTTATTTTTCTAATATATTTTTTATTTTTTCCACGGAAATAACCATTTTACTTTTTTTCCTTATATATAGAGATATAAAAAAAAAGAAGCAATTTTCTATAAAAAAAAATCTAATATTGAAAACGGAATCAAGTTTTTTTTTAAGGAACAAAATAATAATTGTATTTCTTTTTTATCAAACTCAATTTAAAAAAAATATAAGTTAGTATTTAGAACGTAAAAAATAATAGTAAATAAGTAATAGATCATGAGTTCTAATTCAAGTTTAAAAATATTTTTATTAAATGTTTATATGAACTGAAAATTCATCAAGTGAGGTGATTGGATAATTGATGGTCACCTTCCCAACAAACACCAACTAATATCTATTGTATAACCCATAAATTCTAATAAACAAACGGAATGAATTGAGAAATGTATTTTACTATTGTTAAGCACTTGTAGCTCGAGAGTAAAATAAGAAGTGAAGAAAAAAATTCAATAAAGAATAAAATATTTCAGAATAGGTAGTATAGCTTGTTTTGAAAATAAAATTCCTCTGGACAGCGAAAAGGAGACTTCTATTCTCAAATGCGATAAGATAAATTGCCTGCCTGCCTGGATGATACATTTGCTCGGAATAAAATTTACTCTACCTCTCTTATTCATTTTCTTTTTCTTGACAATGAAAAAATATCACAATTCTTTTATTATATTATTATATATACGAAAGTAATTCAATCAACTGAACTAAAATATTGAAATCAAATTTCTCTCCTGTTGCTAGTTTATCCCATCAGTAAAGTGTACTTCAAACGATTTCCACGAAAAATTTCACTGATATAATTTTTAAAGAGCATCTAAAAAATTGTTAATTTATTAATTTTAAACAAGATCGTTGCAGCAAATTTTGAGAAAATTGCAAAAAACTGAAAAAGTACATCAGTAAAGTGTACTTCAAACGATTTCAACGAAAAATTTCACTGATATACTTTTTAAACAACATCTAAAAAATAGTTAATTTATGACTTTTAAACAAAATCGTTGCAGCAAATTTTGAGAAAATCGCAAAAAAACTGAAAAAGTACATCAGTAAAGTACTAGTACTTTTTGGCCGATTTTGTTCAAAATCTTATTTTCACTTCTTGAGAGGGTGCCTAACTAAAATATAAAATTTCAACTTCGTAGCTCTTTTAGTTTCTAAGTGATTTTTTATTTATAAAAAAAAATCTTTGAAACTTATAACGTAGTGTTTTTTAATTAAATTTTTAAAATTTTCATATATAGGAATATTTTCGTTTCGCCCATTTAGCAGAGCCGCGGTGTACAATTTGATAATTATTGTTCAAAATTTGTTGAGTATAAGAGAAAGCCTAGAGGAAGTTATTCCCAATTTTTTAACTGAGTAAATAAAAAGAAGAAAAAAATAAATTTTAAATAACTAATTTAGACAGACTTGCAACAAGTATTGTTTTTATTAGTAGAAAAAAAATTAATAAATAAATAAATTTGCAGCACCCTTTCCTTTTTTCTCACTAACATTCTCTCGTTGACAGGTATTAAATTTTATCTCTTGGCTTTTGCTTTACTAAACCTTAATAAAGGTTTTCCCATCCCCACCCTCTCTGATGACGATCATGATAATAATAATAATATTATAACATAAATAGAACGAGTTAAGGTTAAAAAGGGATTGCGTTGCGTTGCGTCTACCCACTTGACAAATTACTTGTCTCATATATATTTTAGTTTTTACTTGAATTACTTTTCCCATATAATATTAAATATTGTGTCAACACTCAAGAATGTGGGGATGATTTATATAGAAAGAAATTAAATTTCATTAAGGGAATAAATTATTATAAAAGAATTACTTTATGAGTTTATCTTTGCAAGTTGTTTTTATGTAAACCAACTCTTATAGAAATAAATTTCATTTGTTTGTAATAGGTAATGTAATATTTTAATTTTTTTTTTACCACTTTCTTAAGTATAAATAATTTTCATTTATTGTGAACACGCAACAAATTACAAAATATACAAAGTTAATTAATTTTTGTTTATTTCCATCCTTTCTATATAGATTAAATCATTTTTGAGTTTGTTCAATATCACACCACCCCCCTTATTCTAAGAGATGTTTCTCACAGCCAGGATATTTGAGTAAAAATCCCTAGGGCTTGTTAGGGGTGGAGGGTTCAGTTCACTCAAACATCATCCCTCTCTCATTCTTATTTGTCTCCAGATCATCCCTGTTGGACAGAATCCCAATTTCTTATTTTATATATTTACATTTACAGTGAGTGAAAATTGAAAATCCCTGCCCATGCACTTTCTATTGGTTATTTTTAAAAAAGAATTTTTAAACAAATCGAAACTTTATAAAAAAAAATAATTTTTTTCTAAATATTTTTATTGATATGTGAAAGCCATAGGCCACTAGTGTATCTATAAGTTATGTAAAAGTTATTGTATTAAATATAATTAAAAGACTTTAAAGAATATTTACAAAATGTTTTAAGATTGCTCTCGTTAATGCTAGTAAAATACCAGCGTAAGATTTTAACTCTATGAGGGCTGATAAAAAAATCTGGTGTGACAAACACAGAACACAACTTTCGATTACCGAAGGTAAGAGAAAGTTGTGTGCTGTGCTTGTGACACCAGATTTTTATAATTTAGAGAAAATGGAAAAAAACTGAAAAAGTGCATCAGTAAAGTACTAGTACTCTGGTCGATTTTGTTCAAAAGCTTCGTGTCACGTCCCATGGGGGTGCTCAACTTAAATATAAAATTTCAACCTCCTAGCTCAATTCCTTCATGCTTAAAATTGAACACACACAGACAGACCATGTCGCGAGAACCACTTTTTTGGATTCAGGGGACCTCAAAACTGTATATCCATCAAAATCTCGACATCGAATTTTTGACATGAATCCAATACTTTCTCTCTATATATATTAACATATATATAGGTAAGAGAAAGTAAAAAATAGATTCTACAAACAGAGCATGGATGTTTATGAATGACAGTAAAGTATATAAGGAAAGACAAATTGTTTTTAGTTAATTTCGCCTGAACTCCAAATAAATTCTCACAAAGAGGGAAGAAAGTGTAATTAGCTAAACATATTTTAACTAGAAGAATTAATTACAAAGGAATAAGTAAATCTTCAGTAATAAAAAATAAAGAAAATAAATAAATAAAGTTGTTCCGTGTCGTCAGTGACCACAAAATCCCCTCCACGTTTCAGGAGTTTGATTAAAGTTCTGACTCTGTCGGCGGAGCAGAAGCAGCCCAAGTGTCGTTTGGCATGCTAAACATTTCACTTGAAGGGAAACTTAGGTTCCTTGTGTGGAATAACTGAGAGAAAGAGAGAGAGATAATAATTATTAAGACAATCATATTCGTACCTTTATTAACTCTAAAGGAGAGTGAGAAGATCACTCAGTTTTAGGAGGAAACCGGGAGTATTACAATTATGCAGATGCTAGTGAGGAGGATCGTTCTTGTAATTGACTCTTAGGGTAATTGGCCTCGAAAATTTGTATGGTAAACAGCGGACACGTAGATAATAAAAAAGGGGAGAAGGGAATAGATTGGGGATAGAGTAGAGCAAAATATTATTAGTACGAAGAAATCTTGTTTTGATGCAATTAAAGTTAAAAGTGAGAGAGGGATGAAATTTGTGGAGTAGTGGGAGAAATAGGAGACGAATTCCATATATTCATAAATAATAAATTATTTACATTTTAAATTAAAGATTTAATGTTTTAAATGAAATTATTAATTTTTCTTATGTCGAATGGGTCAACATCATTATGTCTTGCTAAAAAATTAAAGTTATATAACTTCAGAAGGTAGTTTTCTATACTTCTATACTTCTGAACTACGTTCAGAACATTTAACATCTATTGGTTATTATTTTCTCTTACTTATATAAGAATATATAGAGGGAAAGTATTGGATTTATGTCAAAAATTCGATGTCGAGATTTTGATGATTATACACGTTTTGAGATCCCCTGAGTCCAAAAAATTGGTTTTCGCGACATGGCCTCTCTGTGTTTAATTTAAAGCAAGAAGGAATTGAGCTAGGAGGTTGAAATTTTATATTTTAGTTAGGCAACCACCTGAGGCGTGAAAATAAGCTTTTAATCAAAATCGGCTAAAAAGTACTAGTACTTTACTGATGTACTTTTTCGGTTTTTTCGATTTTCTCAAAAATGATTTTGATTAAAATTCAAAAATCAATAGATGCTCTTTGAAATGTATATTCTCATTTTGCCGTTGAAATCTTCTGAAGACCACTTTACTCTTGTATTTCATAGGAATGATAGGAGAAATAATTGGCATGGTAACAAAATAGAAATATTTTCCCATGTTTATAAATTTTACATCGCCCTCGGGGCTTGGTGTAGGGGCTATCCTCGTATACCAAAAGTCGCGGGTTCGGTCCCCAGCCAGTCCGATGATTTTATTTAAGCCATTTGGATACCATATGGCTTAAATAAGAATGCTGGACCTCCAATATGTATATTAATCAATAAAGGGTATCGTAAAAGTCTTAAATGGCCTAAGTTGCCGAAAAGACTGCGTGAATGTGTGTGTGATTGTGAGTGTGAATGAGAAAAAAAAAGTGTGTTAACAAAAAAAAAAAAATTACATCTTGAATTCTAATATATCATGGATATCTAAATATGTGTCGACACAAAAAATCTGGTGCGACAAGCACAGAACACAACTTTCGATTACCGAAGGTAAGAGAAAGTTGTGTGCTGTGCGCCAGTCACACCAGATTTTTTTAAATTTATAAAGTCATCTTAGTTTGTATACGAAATCAACAAATGTATCTAATGAAGAAGTTGTTTGTTTTCTGGATTAGATTAAGATAATAATATTCTCCCACGGCCTATATTTATTTATTAAAACAAATAAATAAATATAAAACCAGAAATACACATTATTTGATTAAGAAAATCACTTTTTCTTTGTAAAATTTCACATTTATTTATTTTATCTCTAATAGAGATGATTCAGGGCCCTATTCATCATTCTTAATGACGTTCTCAGGGAGTTTGATTCATGTTTTCTTTCTTTTTTTTTAACAAAGGAAATGATTTGTAGTTCAAATTTTAATAAGTTGTTACTAATTGGAAAGAGGGATAGGAAGAGAATGAAAAATTTCAGTGAAATGAATAAGGATACTTGAATCGTTTTTGACAAATGTTGTATAATTAGATTATTTTTATTATATTCTAGCCAAATAGCCAGCAATCTTTTTAAGACATTACACTTTTTTCTTTAGACCGGCCTCAAAGATGATAAAAACTCGAAAATTATGGTTAAGTAGCTTGACTAGCTACATGATCATGAATGAAGAAATCGATATAATTTGTAGTTTGTATTACTTTTTTTTTATACGTGTCTTATTATTATTCTGTATTTTTGTTAATCCCGATTAATAGCAGAGATAACTTTGTTGAAAATGATTGGCCAGAATAAAAGGAAGTTGAGTCAAAGTGGGTAATTTAAAACTAAGTCAGAAAGGAAAATTCAAAACTTTAAAATTCTGTAATTCCTCGCCGAAGGTGAGCAAGAGGGTCAAGGGCGCAAGAATAAATTTGAGGCATTTGCTCGCCGAAGTCGAGCAAGGGTGGTCCAGGGGCGGAGCACTCAGCCCCTCGGCGGACTTTTCCACTTGTGTCTCTATAAACGTATAAAAACTTAAATCATTGTCACGTAGACTAAAATGAAAATTCTTATAGCTTCGGAAAAAAAATCATTCTGTGGTTTTATGAAACCACGATGCAAGTGAAACTTTTTTTTTCTGATCGTAGGCGTTTAACTGAAAATTTTCAGAAAATTATTCAATTAAGGGTATTAAAATCGCGTTTTTAATCTTAACTTCATAATTGGAAAATGGGAATGATAATGGGAAATCAATAGGCGCATGTTAAAAACTGAGAACAATATTTATTTTGTAATTGAAGATTTGAATCATTTTAAATTATTTTAAAAATTATATTTTATCAATTTAAAAATTGAATAATTAAATCTCACAATTATTTTTTTATAATTCGGCATATATATTAAATTTCAAAAAATAAATAAAAAATTTAAAAGTGAACTAAAGTCCATTCTCCTTTAGCCAATTTCTTTATCCTATAAAATCTTAATTTCAAAAATTGAGAAAAAGATACTCGTACTTCATCAAACGATAATCACAAGGAAGTTGTATATCGTTTTGTTCTCTCTGAGAGAGGAAGAAAATACCCCCTTCCTTCTTTATTAATTTCCAAATTTAACAGACATTTAACATTATAAAATCAACGTCCTATTTATTTAAATAAAATTTTTTTTATCAATTTAACAACTTAACTCACACCTCCTGGTATAAAGAAGATAGTGTTAATGTCAATAAGTCTAATCGATTGATCGAGAAAACAAATAATTATTTATTTTATTAATCAAATATAAAATTTTTCATTCATAACTTCAACCGACATCTATACATGTAGAATAGAATTAACCTAACAAGGTTAAAAGATCTTAAAATAAATAAGATTTAAGAGACAAGTCTTTGTTTCATTCGAATTTAGAGTGAGAGAGGAGTAGCAAGTTCTCTGAGTTGTTAAACTCCCCTGAGGGCGAATCACTCCAGTTCCAAAACTCCTTGTGATAAGCTATCGAATGCCTGAATGCTGAATTATCAAATTATCATCCCTTGAGTTCAACTTTGTCCGCATTATTATTAATAGCCTAGCATCGAGTGATTACACTGAATCCCTTTTAGACCCTGCTTCTATTTCTCCCAAGGCATTCGCTACTCTTGCTTACTCCTTTACACTCCCCCACTACTGACCACAATCTCACACTTACGGACACACACCACACCAAGCCGAAGAAATTCAATAGATACAAACAATATAATTAAATGTTCAAACTGTACTCTTTATAAAAAAATAGAAAAATAAAATGTTAGTAGGTGCTAGTATTTCGAAAATTATGAAATCTGTCTAACAAATATTGATAATTGATTGATTGATTAGTTGTTCTTGGGCTTTTCTTTCACTACGACCTTCTAGATCAGATCTATTGTGCTCCCCCGATCAGGAATGGTTCGAATTGGGTGATGTTTTACCCCAATTCCTATGTCCATCCCTGGTAAGTGCCTGAATTGGAAGAGATATTTACTCCCCTTTTAAAATCAGAGACGTTCGACTTTGGTTGAAGGAATTTTTTCGGCAATTGGGTTCGAACTTAACTGGGCATTTTCCTGGAATTACTAAGCCTCAGTGTTATGTCAATAAGCCACGCTCTAATCATTGATAAAGAAACAGGTAGTTATTTATTGATAGTAATTTAAATTTAAAATATGTTGGATTTAATTTCAAGAATGCTGCTTTGGTACATGTTGTAGATACTAGAATTAACATAACAATGTTAAAATATCTTATATAATATCTATACGATTTAACGAGAAAAGTACTTGTTTCATTGCGAATTAGAGAGATGTGCAGTAGCAACGTTCTCTGAGTTGTTAAATTGTAAATATAGATCACTTCATTCAAAATGATTCGTTTAACTTGTGATTGGAAAGATTCGGGTTAATTTAATGATGAAGTTTTTAATTTACTTTCTCTTACCTTTATATATGATAATATATAAGGAGAGAAAGTATTGGTTTCATGTCAAAAATTCGATATCGAGCTTTCGATGGATATATACGTTTTGAGGTCTCCTGAGTCCAAAAAAGTGGTTTTCGCGACATGGTCTGTCTTGGGTGTGGGTGTGTATTCAATTTTAAGCATGAAGGAATTGAGCTACGAGCTTGAAATTTTATATTTAAGTTTTATACCCTCCTGGACCGTGAAAATAAGCTTTTAATCAAAATCGGCCAAAGAGTACTAGTACTTTACTGATGCACTTTTTCAGTTTTTTTCGATTTTCTCAAAATTCGCTCCAACGATTTTTTTAAAATTCATAAATCAATTATTTTTTAGATTCTCTTTAAAATGTATATTCTCATTTTGCCATTGAAATCTTCTGAAGACCACTTTACTCTTGTACTCAATAGAAAAGATAGGAGAAATGGTTGCCATGGTAACAAAATATAAATATTTTGTCATACTTATAAATTTTACATCTTGAAAATCGAATGTACCGTACTGTCGGAAACTAAATAAATGTCGACACAAAAAATCTGGTGTGACAAGCACAGTACACAACTTTCGATTACCGAAGGTCACACCAGATTTTTTTCTAATTTTCTCGGAATTCGTTTTAACAATTTCTTTCAAATTTTAAATATTTGGTCTACTATTTGCAGTATACAAAATAAATTTTAAAATCCTCGGGTATTATGTGATTATCATGTCGTCTTGTGACGATGAGTTCTATTTACTATTCTTTTTCCCCTCTATTTGGCTCGACTTTGGGAAACTTCGAGTACTAGTACTTTTTAAAGTTTTCCAATTTTATATAAAAAAAAAAAGCCTCCAGCTCTCGGAACTAAATATTAATTGGATTATTTTAAAGCTGTATTGTAGATAATTATAATAATAAGATTATTAAATACAAAGAACAATTGTATTACAATATTTTTTAATTCTCCCATTGATTTGTATCAATACTCAAGTTTCTTTTAAAATAAAATCGATTAATTAAATTTGTAATACCATCGTCTCGATATGTATAGTAGATCCTTAAAAGATTTTAATTAAAATAATTTTAATAAATCCCTACATCTTTGAATAAATCTTCTCTCTGGTATTGTTCTTGACAATTGCGAATTATCCCTTCTTAAAGGGTGGAGGGGGGAAAAGTGGCGAAGACGAAGTCTTGCAAGAGTAATTATATCCCCATTAATCACATATTGTTGTTGTTGATATGTGTGATTAATGTATTCTAAGAGAGATTGCAAATAAATAAAGAGAGAGAGGCGTGGAGATGGGAACAATTCGGAATTCCAAATGAGAGAGAGAGAAAAGAAAAGAAAAAAAAAGCCGTAACGTCTGCTCTATTAATTCACACTCAAGTTTCAATATCGGCTGATGATTTATAGAAGGGGTGCCACTTAAGTCCCTACCCCCTACCCGTCTCTCTTAAGTCCTTTATTTATGCACATAGTCTCCCCTCCTTCTCTTTGTCATTAATTTTAATTAAAACGTCTTAATTTTATCAAGATGGAATTTAATTAATAAAAAAAAAAATCGTTTATTATACGTACGTATTATAGATTTTTATAGATTATAAAAACTGATTTATTTGAAATTTATATCTTAAAAAAAAAAAAATTAGCTTCCATTTTGAATTTATTTATTAATAAATCAATGAAATCAATTTTTAAGATCCTCGGGTATTACATGTATATGAGAGGAAGTAATATGATTATCATGTCATCTCGCGGAGAGGGCTTTCTATTTACTAATTTTTTTTCCCCTCTACTTCCACAAAATTGTTCTTATTTGAATGAATGGCGGTGAGAAATAACGTAAAATAATAAATAGGAATAACGAATTAATTAAAATACAAAGAATCGTTGTCACCCGGACTAAAGAGAAAGTTCTTATCTCTTCCGAAAAGACAAATATAAACATTAATAAGAAAGGAGAAAAATATTATTTTAATAAGATCCTTTTCTGAACCACTGTATTTAATTTTATTAATAATAAACTCTCTCTTCCTGTGTTTTGGATACTCGGAAGCAGAGGCGTAATTGGTGCATCCCCCCCCCCTAGGTACAAGAATGTCGCCCACCTCAAAAAAAAATTGCTAATATAGAATTCCAAAAATTTAAATACATTTTAATTATTTTAATATAATAATATTTAACAAATTCAGGCACTGTACAATAAATTATGAACGAAATAATTAACAAAGACAGGTTTCAGCGCTTTGCATATATCCAAAAAAAGCTCTAACTTCTATGGTATTTTTCTTAAAATTTTCTTATATTTGTACTTGACTTTGAAAAATATTTTGTTTATAATTTCGTTAATAATTAACCGATTTGCAAATGAATGATTTTTGGAAAGTCAAAGAACTATAGAATATCGTAAATACACGATTTTTGCATTCAGAGATGGCAAGTTTTGGAGTTGCTTTATTATGACATTTGAGAATTTTTGAGTAACATAAATCAATATCTAAAAAAAAATAGTGTGATTGACCACAGAAGAAATTATTGTCCTAGGTAATAAAACAAATATTTTCTTCTGATTGATAATAAATTTCCTTTTGATTATATTTGAAACTGGACAAGAAGATCGCTTAATTTGTCGAACTGGAGAGTTTGGATCTAACAATAAAACAATAAAAACTTCAATTGTTGAAATAACGAAACAACAAGTAACGACTCCAGCATCAAATTATAATAAATAAATTTTTTTCTTAGGTTTTAATATACTATATACTATCGATAACTTAATTCAGTGGTTTCCAAACTTTATGTTACCACGCCTCCCTTAAAAATATTTAATCCAGGGGACCTCAAAACGTGTATATCCATCAAAGTCTCGACATCGAATTTTTGACATGAATCCAATACTTCTCTCTATATATATGTATATTAACTTATGCTTATAGGTAAGAGAAAGTAAAAATTCAAATCCAAATTGAGATTAGTTCTATATAAAAAAAGATGCGGTATCTCACCCCAGTAAAATTCTAAGTGGACTAATCATATCTTACTTTTTTACCTAATGAAAAAAATCCCTACAAAATTCTGCAAAGGATCTCGATAGGTTCCTAAGTTACCCAGTGTTATTATTATCTGTTTAAGAGTTTCGAAATTCTCAAAAATTAATTCCGCCCCAGTAATAAGAAATTTTAGAATGACATTAAAATGTTTCTACCCCAATATCCTATTTGCTAAATATTGAATATATATTTTAACTCAAACGGAATGCACTTATTTTTTAGTAAAAGTATTAAAAAATATTAATATCTTTTGCATTATAGGGGATGGGGCATCAACCCCCTTGCTTAATGCCTTCATACCTCTCCCTTTAAGGAAATGCGAGCCTTCACCGCGAAATTACTCTCAAAATAATTTGAATACATTTATAAATAATTATTTTAATTTTAATTTTATTTTCATATTCAAAAGAATCGTTTATTTCAGTCAAATTATTTGTTTCTATCATTTTTTTTTTTTCAACGATAAAATGCATAATAATTACCTTTAATAAGACACTCAAGAGGGTGTGCTGGTTGACGGTGAGGTCAGGGTGGATTACACTATATATATTATTCACTTTGATTCACTTAAATCACAACTAAAAAAAAAAGACAGCATCTCGGCGCCTGCATGCTCGGCCACGCGCTCAACTCGACTGAACGAGAGATTCGTCTCTTTGTTTGTATAGAAATAAAATAGATGAAAATAACAATTCCCTTTTGATTAAAAGTAAAAAAATACCTTTTGCTCTAATCTAACTATATTTAAAACTGGAAAAGAATGTCAACAAGTGATTTAGAATATTCCAAGGCCTTTCTTAAATAATCAACGCTATTTTTTGAATGTTTTCTATTTATTTGGCTTCGATTTAGCTAAAATAAATTTAAAAAACATTTTTTTCAATTTTTCAACCCCTTTTCCAATCCTAATAAATAAAATAATTAACAATGCTATCGCCTTCGGCGAGCTTCGCGTCTAGTCAGAAAAAAATTAAAACCCTGAAAAACTTCCCTGGATCCGTCTTTGGGTTTTACACATAGTATAATTTTCTATAATGTCTTACTTTAGGCCAGTGGTTTATGTTTTAATGCCTCCCTTAAAAATATTTAATCTTATGTCGCCCCCTCCCCCTAAACATTTAATAAAATAATACAAAAACAAAAATTTTTAATACTAAAAAATATAAATTTATATAAAAATATTTTTTTTATTTATTCATAATTATTATTTTAATTAAAAAACTCAGTCCCAGAATCTTCTAAATTATTTTATTATTTTATTTATAAAACTAGCAATCATTTGGAAAATTGATCTTGGTGGCCAATATTCGCGCCTCCCCTTAGACTATTCCGCGCCTCCCTAGGAAGGCGCGCCTCACAGTTTGGAAAACGCTGACTTAATTTATCTCGTCACAAAAATTAAGGTTTGACAGTGTGTGTTGTGTCCATCCCACTAGATTTTTTTACTTGACTACTGTAAATAACAAACAGCTACGGAAATGTGAATATGAATAAAGCAAAAAGATGCCGTTCATCTCACTCTTTTGGAGTGGATTTTACGAAAGGGGAATATTTACTTGGAGTTATACCGGCCCTTTTTGAAGAGATCTACCCCACTTAGTGTAAGGAATCCACCTAGTAGCAATATTAATAATAAAAGCTTTAAAAAAAGATGGATAATTTTTATTATTCAATAGAGAAAAAGAGAGATCCCCTTCTAAAGTTTTCTACCTGATTAATATCCTCTGTCCCCTCCATTTTATCAGAATCCGATTCATCGTGCAATATGCGCACATAATTCGAGCGGAAAATTTTTTTTTTATATAAGCTTATATATATAGTGTGTATAACGTGCGTACGATTAAATCGGCCGGAATGATCCAATTTCAGACCTCCCTCATGGAAATCATTTAAGAATAATAAATATATTTTTTCAATCAATTAATTTATAACTAAAACAAGTAGCAGGGCTCTATTTTATTATTTTTATTTTTTTTAAGAGGCCAATTTATTTTTGATTTAAACAAAGGGATGCGGGTCCACCAGCAAAAATAAATCTCAAATTTTATTATAATTATAATATTAAATTGTTAAGAATTAAATAAACTAATGAATGTCGGAGTCATGAAAAATTTTATTTACATTCTTCGAAGCTTCCGAATTTGTTTTTGGAAGAAAAATTCTGCTTTATCATATTTTTAATGAATTTTTTTCTAACATTTCATTATATATGGGCCCTTTTCACGCCAGCTACTGAGTTTTGAGAAAATTAACATTAAAGTTTTTTGTTTTCATTGGATTATATATCATTTTTTTTTGTCAATTGTGCAAGTAACATTAAATATAAATTTTTTAGGACATATTTTATTTAAAAAAATATTATACTATTAATTATAGCATTTGAAACAATATTCCGTGCTTAACTCAATTTTTGATTTTTTTTTTTTGGCGCTTGACTCACTAATGCATAACAGCGTCCATATATGAGTCGTCCATTTCCAAAAGTGCCTAATTAACAAAATTTGAAAAGTTGAGATTTTAATTGCATGTTGTTCGCACAACTGAAATATACATTTGAAAATAATTTTGCAGTGAAAAAAGTTTATATTAATATATCCTATTTAAAACAAATAGTGAAAATCGTACAATTTCAAAACGGGCCTAGTTGCATTTCATTGCATTTCCAAATCTGTCTTGTTGCAAACTCAGATACTTTTCCAAAACTACTTGCTTGCACATCTAATAAGATGGGGACTTTCACCCACTAGTTGCAAACTTCCACAAAATTGTATATTTTGGGAAACTGGGGGGCATTTTTATAATGGAGACCTAAATTTCTACTCTTTATAATATTGATTATTGTTGGCTAACCAGATATTTTTATGGAATTTTCCTTTTTGTTTTGCTATGTTGATTGATACTGACCATTTGCATTTACAGTGCCAAAACTAGCTAATTACAAAATTACTTTTCCAAAAGTGCCTAGTTGAATATTAAAACAGTTTATTACTGCTATATAGAAAATAATACTAACCTAAGACCTTGTAAATTGTTAAAACTTCAAAAATTCTTTGGTGAAAATATTTATTAATAAATTTAAAATAAAAGATAAATCCTCATTTTATTTCGGACTTTTTATTTCCAAATCAAACGAGTGTTGTTGAGGTACTGACAAATGTATTTTTTGAAAAGTTTATATCTGATGAGCCGAGCAGGTTTATTTTATTTAATTAGATATTACTTCATGTACCCGAAAAAGATATAAGGGTGTGCCGCCGGGAGTCGAACCACGGATCCACCGATTTGCCCTTGGTAAGGGCACACTGAGCATGAGTAATATACATATTATATACATGAAGTATATGCCATGAAGTAATATCTAATTATATGAAATCCCGTTTCGCGGCTTACCTACGCGATGTATATAGTATCTTAAATATTACTATATAATTTCTGTATCCTATTGTTTATTTTATTATATGACGTTTTCCAACTTTAAATTGTGAGTACATTGTTGTTTCCTTGTATTGACATTTACTTATATAATGTACTGTATTATCATTTAACCTTGCTCCTTTTAATGTATTTTTAGTCTTGGCTGAGGATGGCTGTGTGATGCGGCCGAAATATTCCAAAGAAATTTTGTATATTTGGAAATAAAAAATGCGAAATAAAATGAGGATTTATCTTTTATTTTAAATTTATTACTTGTAAATGGTGTTTCTAATTTATTTACAGATTTTTTAAACACTACAATCATAAATTAACTCTTGAGTTTAATAAAATACAGGTTTTTCTCGTTTTCTGAAAATTTGTTCCCGATGCATCTAGACACTTGGAAATGGACGACTCATATATTCAAATTTATTAAATGATAATTTAGGTTGATAAAACATTATATTTTAATAGCAATGCTTATTGAAGAAAGTGTGGAAGAATCCTTTCAAAATTTGTGGTTCAAATAAATGTATCCTAATATTTCTAATAACTCAATCATTAACTAATATATTCAAGAAACAGCTCAAGCAGAATTTCATCAATTCTCGAAGGTTTATTTTGAATTTTGCAAGGCGGAGGTGCAGATTTTTAAATAATTTTAACAAGTATTTTTCAGAAATTTTATTAGCTGACAACTGATTGCAATGTACAGTTGTCAGCTAATAAAAATTTTTATTTCTGAAAAATACTTGTTTAAAATTATTTTAAAATCTGCACGTCCACCTTGCAATCTTCAAAGTAAACCTTCGAGAATTCATTAACTAATATTTCAATCAATATTTTTATAAAAAAAAGCACCTCTAATAAAAAAAAAATTTTGTAATAATGAATTTTTATACACAAAGTGAAGAATGAGTAACGAACGTTTTTTTCTCTCTTTTTATCTCTTTATAAATCAATAAGATAGATTTCTCTAGGAAATGGTTGCCAATTAAAGGGAGGGGATGAATACATCTGATTTGATGATAGCAAGATAAACCTGTTGGTATTTTTTTTTCAAACAGGTTCTTTTTCTTGCTTCTTCACGGATTATATTTATATACTAAAATATTCTTTTATATATTTAATTAAAAATATTTGTATATACAGTATTTAAATTAAGTAATAAAATTTATATTTTAAGAAAATATTTTTCATTCTTCTCCAGTTTTTTGTACTCATTTTATAAATGAAAATGAAAAATTTCCTATATTGTTCACCAGGTATATGTCTAGTCATGGGAAATTAAAAAATTAAACTAATTGCTTTCGTAATTTTAGGCAGAAATAAAAATTTATAAAAATCTTGTTTTTTTTTTTTTATTTTTTTTTAAAGGAGGTATTTGTAATCGTGAAAAATTTCGAAGTCCAAATATCCATTTTGAATATATCAATCGACCAAAGGTAAGAAGAGTTGTGTGCTGTGAGACCAGTCACACCAGGTCAGGCCAGGACCCCCCCCGGCACCCCCCTAGTTACGCCCATGGATGCACCCATTAGATGTTTTTCTTTTGTTGCAAGAAAAAGAACTCCCCATACTAAAGTAACAAATATAAATGGCCCATTTAGTAATAAAATAATATCAGGAACATATATATAATCTAAACATTTCAAGTATTATTAAATTAAAAATTAATATATCTAATTTATGTATAAAAAAATATACGACTATGAATCAGGTCGACTATAAAAGCCAATCGAAATAATATTGTTCTTATTCATGATACATAAACTTATACAAATGAATATTTAAAAAAAATGCAACAACAATTTCCGTTATGCAAATGAAATTTCTCTTATGTCCCCTCCCGTCTTTTCCCCTACCCACATCTTTGCAAAAATCTTGTCCATAAATGCAATTGATTTTTAATCGAAGTGAAAGGAAGCCATCTGAGTCAGCAGAGTTATCTTATCTTGCCTTATTAAAAGAAGAAAAAAAATATCGGAAATATTTAATGAAGCAATTTATATTATGAATATCCAAAGTGTGTATTAGAGTAAAAAATTATATAACTTTTAGTAAGATAAAATATTTGCATATCTGAAATTTGTTTTAAATGATCCAAATATGATTGTACAATTACTGGGGAAATATTCTTATTTTTATTTAGACCAAATGAAGATAGAATAGTGGCGAGCGGGCTGGATATAGTCTAATTAAAGATGCTAGTTAAATAATTTATTTTAAATAATCGAAAAAAATTTAAACAATCTCTTTTAGCAAGTTCAACTTTAGCTATTGTATTAATAGAAATTTTTTTAAGATAATCACCCAAACAAAATGAAGAAATTCTCTTCGCGTTATATTTATACCGATGAGCCAAGTTATAAAAATAAATAAAAAACGATGAAATGGGAAATTTTTTCTATTATCCAGGTCAACAATAAAACAAAGAGTTTTTAATGTAAAATGAATTAAACTAAGTGATGCCACACCCTTTTAGATTAATTTTAAAATTTATGCGACACATCACATTAATTGATTACATGTGTACAAGTTAAAGAATATGTCTAAATTAGGGCCTATAACATTTAATATTTAATAAATCTGGCAAATTTCACTCAATCTAAAAAGATTTTATGACTTAAATTAACATTATAATTAGTTTGTTTACAACGAGTAAAGTCATTAATTAATCAGGCCATCTTGGCAGTCATTTTGATCAAAACTATGGAACATGGAAAATGTAGATGATAACCCGACTAGAAATTGCTTTGGGAACGCCCAGAGTATACATCTGGACCTCATAGGGTCCCAAGGAGGCATGCCCAATAGGGAAATCCCTATAAGGGCCCAATTAGAACCCAATCGGGAAATCCCCAGGAAAAATAAAATAACTTATAGTCAGTTTCTCCCAATTGGGTTCTGTGTGGGACCTAAACGGGAAATCCCAATATAAAAATAAAAATTTCACGTCTAGAAATTACTTTGGAATCACCCAGCGTATACATCTGGACCTCATGGGGTCCCAAGGAGGCAAGCCCAATAGGGAAATCCCTATAAGGGCCCAATTAGAACCCAATCGGGAAATCCCCAGGAAAAATAAAATAACTTATAGTCAGTTTCTCCCAATTGGGTTCTGTGTGGGACCTAAAAGGGAAATCCAAATATAAAAATAAAAATTTCACGTCTAGAAATTACTTTGGAATCACCCAGCGTATACATCTGGACCTCATGGGGTCCCAAGGAGGCATGCCCAATAGGGAAATCCCTAGAAGGGCCCAATTAGAACCCAATCGGGAAATTCCCACGACAAATAAAATAACTTATAGTCAGTTTCTCCCAATTGGGTTCTGTGTGGGACCTAAATGGGAAATCCCAACATTAAAATAAAAACTTATACAAAATATTTGCTGTAGTATCTTATTTGGAATAAATAAAATCCAGTGTTCGCGCATGCGTAGATGATGAGGATTGGAGTCTCGAGGCTCAATAGATGTCATTTCTTACATATAACGCATCACTTAATATTTAAAAATTAGAAATTAGGTTTGTTCGTTTCGCTTGTCATTGCAGTATAATTTACACATTTTGCCCTTTCTGTTCGTTTCAAGCTTGGACTTTTCTGCATATTTTTCTACCCAGAACCCAATTGCGCGAAAGTGATTATAAGTTATTTTATTTTTCCTGAGAATTTCCCGATTGGGTTATAATTGGGCCCTTATAGGGAATTCCCTATTCGGCATGCCTCCGACCCAATGGAATTGTGCAGGGCGATCACAGCGCCAAAGCTTTAGTAGATGACCACCTTTCAAACTGTCGCCATTTTCTCTCAATCTCCTTGGAAACATAATTAATATCGAAAAAAAGCTTGTGATCGTTTGCTGCTAATTTAATTTTAATTTTTTTTTATTTATGTAATCTTTTAATCTATTTAATTCTTTCAATTATATTCATTAGAAATTTTAGACGTAAGAACGCATTGGCCTGAAGAAGCCTCTTTAATTTTGATAAATGAATACAAGGAACATAATATCAACTTTATTTATTAAATGTCCTTTTGAAAGGTAAATAGATAAATTAAAAAAAGATTATAAATTTATAAAATTAATTTATTTATTTTTCACATTTCCAGAGAACTAAAAGAAATTTTTTTGCGAAAGGAAAAATATTTTCCCACATGTGATAGCTGATGGTAATACTATAGATATATAGCCAAGGTAAAAAAATTAATGTGATTTATTTTAGAGATATAAACTTATTTTTACATCCATATCTTTTTAAACAATTTTAGTAACGAATCTCAAGAAATATTGAAATCGACATAAAGAGAAAATGGAATTTTTAAAAAAATTTTAAAGATATGTAATCTTATTCTCAAATTAAAGAAAATTGATATCAAAACAAATATTATTTGATTTATAGAATTATTTGATTTTCCTTTTATTAAGAATTTAATTGAAGCGAAATAGAAATTAATTCACTTTCTTCATCTTGAATTTCCTAATCATCATATGCTAAATCATTTTCAGGCAATGTATTTATTTATTTTTATTTATTTAAGGATCAACTTTATAAAAATGACAACTGAAGGACGGGCCACTTATGGATTTCCCTATGAGGCTAGGGGTTGGGATGCCTCTTTGGGACCTCTTTGGGACTTCCTCATCGGGGCACAATTGGGATTGCCCAATTAGGGCCAGATTGGCCTTTGCGTGACATCCCTGAGGGATCTTTATGGGGCCACATAGGGATTTCCCTATGAGACTAGGGGATGGGGTGCCTCTTTGGGATCTCTTTGGGATTTCCTCATCGGGGCACAAGTGGGATTGCCCAATCAGGGCCAGATTGGCTTTTGCGTGACATCCCTGAGGGATCTTTATGGGGCCACATAGGGATTTCCCTATGAGGCTAGGGGATGGGGTGCCTCTTTGGGACCTCTTTGGGACTTCCTCATCGGGGCCCAAGTGGGATTGCCCAATTAGGGCCAGATTGGTTTTTGCGTGACATCCCAATGTACGTCCCTAATGGGCAACCCAATGAGGCCCCAATAGGTCTCACATTAAAATTTCTAGTCGGGAAAATTTCGAAGATGAAAAAAATTTGATAAACCAAAAGAAAAATATAAATCTCTACGATATAGATAGGCCAATTCTATTGGTCATTAAAATTTTGTTTTACAAAATTATCAAAAGATTTATTTACTTTTTATGAATTAGTAAAACGATTGTTTACTAAATGATAAAATAACAATTTATCTAAGAATTTTATTACATTCGGTCGGATATTTCCTTAATGCAATGATAAGGTGCTAAGATTTAAAGAAGTAATATCACGGTAGCGAGATGATGTGAGTGATGTCTACATATCAGGCGTTGAAGGGCAATAAAGAACCTTGAGTAAATAAACAGGAACTCCGAAAAATTGCAATATTCATATTCGATCAAATCAATTGAAAATATGATTGATGATTTCAAAAATATTTTTATGCAATTTCTTCTAATTTCATTAATGAAATAATCTTTTATTCGGAGAACAGATAAGATTTTTTTTTTAAACACTCGCACTTTTTTCACAGATAAGATAGTATTTGATAATTTTTTTCTACAAAAATATACATACGATGTATAATATATGAATGAAAAGATAATAGATATATCATTTTAATTTATTTAATTTTGATTAAATTCTCTATGAATTAATGAATTATTAATTATTATTATCTCTGCAAGGACAATTTTTAGTCCAATGCACTGATCACAGAATCAGACAAAATATTTATTCACAGAAAGATTGTCCCTAGTAAAAATGATTATAAATGATCGAGGGATACACACGCCCGCAGCAGGTCTGCATAGTGAACCTTTAAGGACACCCTAGGATATACACGCCCACACCAGGGACACCCAGGGATATACACGCTCACACCAGGGACACCCAGGGATATGCACGCCCACGCCAGGGACACACAGGGATATACACACCCCCACCAGGGACACACAGGGATATACACGCCTACACCAGGGACACACATTTTTCTTCTAGTCACTTTCGATCTACTGTATGCGTCCCAGGTGCGGGCGTGTGTAACCTTGGGTGTCCTTAAAGGTTCACTATGCAGACCTGCTGCAGGCGTGTGGAACCCTCGATTACTCGGGGCATTGTATTGTATGTGTCTGTGTATTTTGTCTTATAGTTGACATCTGGATAGAATAGTTCATGGAAAACCTAAAAAAAATTTGGAAAGTCAAAAAAAAAAACTGAATCAAAACGAAAAAGTCCGAATTGATCCAAAAATTAAACATTTGATCCCATAAAATTAAATATGTTGCCCACAAATTAGAAAGACTTCTTTGTGAGTGTTGAAAGCTTGATAGAAAGAGAAAATTATCACTAATTGGATAGATAATCAATCAAAAAAAATTTTTTTTTTTAAATATTCCAATAGAAAACTATTTATTTGTTATTCAATGTTAAGAGTTAGCTAATGTATCTTTTTAAATAACGGATTTTAACGAATCGTTAACTTTGAAAGTACGCTATGTTCATTAGATATAGAAAAATAAATATTTATTTTATTTTAAAATAAAAATTCGATAATAAATGAATATTATCATACAACTATACAATACTATAATTATTTGTTATACTTATAACTTAAAAAAGAGTGGATGCCGAAAAAGACTTTAATTAAATTAAAAGAAAAAGATGACGATGAGAGAAGTAACTGTCCCTCGATTAAATTAATACGTAGGAAGAGAGGATGTCAGCCAAACAGGAGAGCCTGTATTAAATAAAAATCTCAATCCAAACAAACGTTTCGGCTTTAATTAGATAATCTCATCTTCAGTTCTTATGATAAAATTGGCAATCTCAAAGTATACACCATTGAGATGTAGATAGAGTGGTTATAGAAAAATTAAAGCCGAAGCGTTTTCTTATATTGGGATTTTCATTTGATAGAGGCTATCCTGTTTGGCTGATATCCTCTAATCCTACCTATTAATCTAAAAGAAAAATATATTATAAAAAATGGTTCATGAATTTTTATTAATAATATTTTTTCTATAATCATAAAATCATAATTTATGAGAAGAAAAAAAATCTAATTACGAGAGAAATACTGTAATCCTTTCGAAAGGAATCTATTTAATTTATTATAGAAGGCGATAAACACTGAAGGCAAAGAAAATAACGAGAATCCAGATAATTCTATTCATAGCCATTGGCAATGGCAATCCAAGCGGGGATTCAAGAGACCAGGGTCAATAGCATCGCTAAACGAGACAAAATTGCAATAAAATGAAAACAAAAAATTTAAAAGCATAAGAAATTAGTTAATAAAATAATTGTTTTTATTTTTTTTCGAATTAAACTCAAGTGTATGTAAATTATTACTTCCACTATGATTTGAAAAAATTAATGAAAATAATTATTCCATTATACACGTTTTGGGACCCCTCGAATCCAAAAAAGGTGAGTCCCGCAAAAGGCCTGTCGATGTGTATGTCTGTGTATGTTGAAAATAAAGTATGAAGGAAATGAGCTACAAGGTTGAAATTTTATATTATACAATGAAATAAATATAATGTATAGACCTATAATTTTATTGGGCTCTATGATTGCTATTTATTTTGCGTGCCCTGCTATCTAACGCCATATACTTGGAGTTTAGCGGCGTCATTTTAACTTTTTATTGGGGGGGGGGGGGGGATATTTCTTCTTAATATCTATTTACAAATAGGTATCTTAAATTTGGGCAAAAGATACTGTATTTAATTAAATTAATTTTTTACAGTTTATATACTCATTGAGAGTTTTAAAATGAACAATATAAAATTTTAAAAAGGATTAGAGCCCTTGGGGATGAGGGGGAGGGGCAAATTCATCTCCTGCCCTCCCTCCTCCAAATAACGCCGCTGTTTGAGTGGTATATTTCTGTTCCCTACAGCCCTTCTCCAATAATTCAAGCCAATTATTTGTTCTAGAAAATTTTTTAGAGAATACGGGTTAATATAATAAAACAGATTAGTGAAAATCCTTTAGAGTTCCCATCTCAGCGTTTTATTTTTATCTTTAATCTAAAGATAATTATTAATTCAATGATAAATTGATATCCCTTGTTTTGTCTTTCTGGGAATCTAAAAGAGTAGGATTTTCAAAAATAAATTTCACCCTCCCTTTAAGGAAATTTATGGAGTGCACTATTTTTAGGTCCCTTAGAAGGTATTTTCAAGTCATCTATGCCCTTTCTAAATATTTTATTGCCTGGCAAAATCTAATTCTATTACTAAATTTCACTAGGGTAAGGATGTTAGAAGGAACAGAGAGAGAAATGTGTTAAAATTAAGTTGGCTAATTTTGAGTAGAGAGAGGTTTCCAAAATTATTAATTTTATTATAAAAAAAAAATATTTTCACGTGCCATTAAAAAACTTAACTCATTATTTTATATATCGTGCGTTTATGGAAGTGAATCTGAATTACGAGTATTTTCGAAATCAAACCTTCAATTAAAAAAAATAATCCCAAAATTTCGCAGTACATTGACTATAGGCCTATAGTAGGAACATATGGGTAAATACAATGAATGTAGTGCACACAGAACAAAAACAGATGAAAGCTAAGCATTGTTCACTAAGTAAGTCTCAGGAAGTGGGCCTTATGGTGTAAAAGAAAAATGATTTTTCAAGTGTGAAGATCAAATGAAGTTCAATTTCCGCTAGATAGATTACTGCCAAAAAAGCGAGTCTTTTCTTACAAGCAAAAACTAGAGAATAAATTCAAACCGGGTTCAACGTTTTATAAGTAAAAAAAGACCAAATACAATTTTATAAAAGACCAAGTTTTGCAGAAATTAGTTACACTAAAACAAATTTTATTCAAAATATTTAGAATTAAACTTCAGGGCAGATGAATTATTTTACGATAAAAAGTATGATGTTAGAAATTTAGATATATAGAGGGGCTCTGGAACAATTAATTTAAAAAATTCATTATTAATTTAGTTATTTGTATTGTTTAACTTGCAGCAAGCATTTGAACATTTTGATTGCCTATCTTCCAGTAACACTAACGGTTGTATCTAATGTTAAAATATGTTTCGAAAATTTGAAACATACAATGACAGCCAAAAAAATGATATTAAAATATTTGAGAATAATAGTAAAATGTTTTATTAGTCAATAATCCTAACCATTCGAAACATCGGCAACAGAAAATAAATAAGTAGGGTCTATTTATTTATTTTCCTCGTCTTCATAATTTCTAAATTCATAAGAAATTTAAAAAAATTTGGTACTACCAGTCACACCAGATTTTTTGTGTGTCGACATATATAATTCGACTGATATAATAGAATTCAGGATGTAAAATTTATAAACAAAATATATTGTATTTATATTTTGTTACCATGGCAACCATTTTTCTATCTTTCCTATGAAGAGCAAAAGGAGTGTGCTTCAAAGAATTTCGAGGGCAAAATGAGAATATACATTTTAAAGACCATCTAAAAAATAATTGATTTATAAATTTCAATCAAAATCGGAAAAAATGAAAAAATATATCAATAAAGTAGTACTTTTTGGCCGATTTTGTTTAAAAGCTTATTTTCACGTCTCATGGAGGTACCTAACATAACCTCAACCTCGTAGCTTAATCCTTTCATACTTTAAATTGAACACAGACTGACAGACCATGTTGCAAAACTTTTTTTTTTTTTTGGAATGGGTGCATAAGGTCCGAAGACCTATAATGACCAATAGTCACATGCAGCCAGGAAGAAAATAAAAACAAAAGGAGAAGCATAAAGGGGAAACTCAACTGCGGGAACTGAGAAGATGCCTGTTGAGGTTAGACTTGAAAGTCTGAAGATTGTAGGTTTTGGGGAAGATAGACGCAGGGAGCTTGTTCCAATCACGGGAGGTCATGGGGACTCAGGGACTCAGGAGACCTAAAACGTAACTCTGTTATTCATCAAAATCCCGACATCAAATTTTTGACATGAATCCAATACTTTATCTTTCATAGAATAAATAAATGCAAAGAATATATAAATATTTCTCTACATTTCCTTTGGGAGAAATTGTAACTTTAGGAATTAATAACTCAAAAAGTTATAGAAATTTCGAGACGAAAATAATTTTCCTGTAATACCTAGAAGGTCCTCCCTAAGCATATAAAATTTCCTTTCAAACGGGAAGTTGGTCAAACAGAGCGTGACAGACGAGCATTGGCGAATTACAATACATAAATAGATTCAAAAATATTTATGAACTTGTTAATTCCCACACTTTATAAATAATTTGTGTTTATTTTATTTATCTTAAGGGACTAATTTACATTCCATTATCAAATCGAAAGGGGAGATTTTTTTTATATATTTCGTACTTGTTTAGATGGAGATGCTGATGCTCTTCATCCTCTTCAGGTGTATCAGCAGTAGCATCAGTATTTAGCCGCCTATGTGTACGTTTCCTTTTAAATCGACATCTCACATAACGTAACAATTTAACAAAAAGACAGGGTTTCCGCATAGGGTGATCCAGTTTGCTATCTAATCACAGACACACGCGAAATCACACATAAAATTAGATAAAAGAGAGAGAGATATGTGAATGCTGACTCTCTCTCTGAGAGACTGACTGACTGACTCACGCCTCACACTACGTCCCCTGACTCGACTCTCTCTCTCACTCTCTCTCTCTCTCTCTTTCTCTCCCACGTGATCTCCTTTTAATAACGAAAAAACAAATGTTGACCATCTCCACCTTGTTTAACTCACCTTTATTTCTCTATCTGTCTGGATAACGATAACCAAATATCAGTCTAAAGAAACATCTAAGATATGCCACGTACTTTTTTGTAAAATAAATTTACCTACTAGATTTATTTAACTATAGGCCTATAACAAATATATTAAATAATTTTTAAATCTTCTAATTTTGTTTTATTTTATTCAAATTGAAGTTGGTGTATTTTTTTGACCATACGAAGCGCAATTTTATAAATAAAATTGACTAAAAGGTTGCGAAGGTTATACTGTATTACCGTTCTCTATTGGAGTTATTAGTGAAATTCAATTATTGGGACAATATGATACAACAGAAGAAATAGTATAAAACAAAAAAGACATAGGCCTATAACTTGAGTTATAAAATTAAATATGATAAGTCAGTATTTGAAAAATATTTTGTCCTAAATTTCGTTGGTTTTGGTGAGGTTCAACTAATAATCCGGTACATCTTACGGTCAGAAAAATATGATACAATATGATTGAATTTCTTATGTTCAGGGATGGGCAAAAAAAAAAATTAGCGATCCGATCCGCTAAATTTTTAGGCGTTTGGATGAATCAAAAAGATATACAAATTTATTAAAAAGCAAAAAATTTTAAGATTGAAAATCCTTTGAAAAGGATCGCAAAAATTTTTAGAAAGGGATCCGATCCTAGATCCAGAGAGCAAAAAAAATTTCGATCCAGATCCAAGATCCTGCTCAAAAAAAGGATTTCGATCCAGATCCGAAAATTCTGGATCGGATTTTCGGATTTAAATCCAAAAGGATCATGATCCTGCCCATCTGTGCTTATGCTTCATAAAATATAAAATTATTATCTTCTTGTCCATACTAAACCCTCGCCTTCCAAAAACTATTTATTTTAAACATGAATAGTGAAAATAGATAAAAAATGCAATTTCTAAAATAGAGAAAATAGTTCGATTTTAAACTTTGTACTTTAGGGTTATTTACTGTATAAATATCCCTGGGGTAAATGCAGCTCCAAATCTAAAGCATGGGGGTTTATGGGGGGGGGGGGGGGGGGGGGCCCAGGAATGCTGCTATACCCTTAACTCATATCCAATTAGATTTTGTGTTAATTGAGAAAAAAATTTTCTATATGTGACTCAATAGAGGAAAATATTACAGAGATAAAATATTTAAAATAATTTAGCTTTTCATATCATCAATCAAATCAAATAAAATTTTCTAGAAATTAATAATGTTTTTGAATAATAAAATGACAATTCTTTCCCTTTAATAATATCTACGCCTCTCTCTATCCTTTTCTCTCATTTTTCAGATTATGATAAGTTATGGATATTTTTGAATTAAATTTTTTTTAAGATATTATGAAAGAACGTATGTAAGAAGAGAGAATGAAGGGGAAAATATTCAAAAATCATGTTGATCATCTCATTTAATGGAATGAAAAATTCTTATCTCTCTCACTCTCTGTCTGCTTTCACATGTCGTTGTGGATTTTATTCAAAAGAAAAGAAAAAAAAAAGGAGAGGGTGGAGAGATAAAAAAGTGGAAATGGATGGATGGACCAATAGAGAAGAGATTCAAAAAAAAAGCATTTGCAAATCCAATATTCAAATGCTGCAATGTCGCCAAAATGGATCTTATTGATCGAATCCGATCAGATCTATACATTTTTATTTGACACTTTTTTTTCTAAATCAAGAAGCCCACCCGATTAAAATGTATATTATTTCTATTCAGAAGAGGGAATTAAAAATGAGACTAGAATTATATCTTTAATCAAAGGAATAATTTTTGTGCTAGCCAATAAAAAAGAACATAGAAATGAATCTGTATAATCTGATACAGTAGAGCCGCGCTTAACGAGTAATTCGCAAAACGAGCGAAACAAATTGTAAAAGAATGAATGACCTGCATAACGAAAACAAAATATTCACTTCGTCAAAATAAAAGTCTGTCCAACATTTTGTCAAACTTGTGTTATATGTAGATGAATAAAAATTAACTGAATTAATTATTAGGAAGATAATCAGGAAATAGATTTGAAGATGATTCACTCTCCTTAACAATATGTAACTAATTTTCTTTGAATAAACGTTATGCATTACATTTTGAGAGGATTTTTTCGACAGGGAACGCATTATCGCATTTTACTTTAATTTAAATAAAAAAAAAAATTGTTTCGCATAACAAGGGTTTCGCTTTATGAGTGTGATTCCGGAACGAATTATGCTCGATAAGCGAGGTTCCACTGTAGGCCTATATGATATAAAAGTTAGTAAATTAAATTGTAATATTTTTAAAATTTGTATATTACTTTTTATTATTACAAAAGTAATAATGGCAAATTATTATAATTGAATAATAGAACGTGGCTGTAGCTGATATGTTTAATAGGAAAGAGGATACAGCCAAATAATTGAGCCTCTATTCAGTAATGAACACTCTTTATTGGGACGTTTCGGCTGGGATCAACCCTGCCATCTTCAGCCTTCAAAGAGCATATTTATATTTTACATGTATAAATATATGTAAAATATAAATATGCTCTTTGAAGGCTGAAGATGGCAGGGTTGATCCCAGCCGAAACGTCCCAATAAAGAGTGTTCATTACTGAATAAAGGCTCAATTATTTGGCTGTATCCTCTTTCCTATTAAACAAATTATTAAAATATTTTGAGAGTAAAAAATAAATTTAAAAAGTCTATAATGGCCTTAAGAAAGAAACTAGAAAATGCATTTTGAAAGGGGGGTTAAATTTTTTGAAATTTTTCGTCTCCCCCCCCTCCACCTACTACCCCACCCAAATTTTCTCCTGGATTGACCATAGACCTTGAGCTTCCTTTGATGATCTATTTTTTTTCTAAATTTTATCAACATAAATCCAGCAAATAGAAAGCATGCCGGGATCGGAAAAGTATATAAATTATTGAATGATAAATATAATAATCCTCGACTGGAATAATATTAATCAATCAATAATTCATTGGCGTAGCCAGAAATTTTTGATGGGGGAGAGCAAGAAATTTTTTTCAAAAATTTAAGAT
>JAKCPI010010342.1:40000-95658 GCA_023213315.1 Euborellia annulipes
TGGAATAAATCAAGAAATGCCGAGAGAAATTTAAATATAAGACGATGGATAAGATACATTTAACAAATTGAGTGTTGAAAACTTTCATGTGTTATGTACTACAATATCCAGAACATTTATTATAATAGAGTGTTGAGTCTACTTTGAGAGCTAAGATTATACCACGGAGGCGTAAGTAAAGAAAAGCATACAGAGTGAGCCCAAGCTAGGGCTAATCTTAAAAAAACAAAGTGAAAATAATTTATAGAAAAATTAAAATGACGGGAAAAAGATAAATTAATATATGCAAGAAGAAGCCCAAGTTCTGCTGATATCTAACTTTTAAACATTTCTACAACGAAAAGGCCTCCTTAGAAAATAAACCAGGGAAGAAAAACTCGCAAAAGGAGATTAGATTAAATATCACACCGGAAAGAAATTAGAACAAAACAAAAAGATCAGAAGGCGACAGGGGCGCCGGAACGAATCTGAATCAGGGGGGGGGGGGGGCAAAAATTTTTTTTTTAGAAAATTAAAGTAATACCTACAATATGTTCAAATAGTATAAAACAAATATACTATAAAGCTTTAAAAATTTTAAATAAATTCACAATTTTAAAATTAAAATTTTAAAAAATTTCCTAGTGATTTTATCAAAAAATTTTTTAGGCTATTTAGTAGAATTGTTTTTTACTATTTGGAAGGAAATAAATATTTTTAATATTCTTATTTTAATTCAATATAAAATGTTTTTAGAAATTAGAAATACAATAGGGTCTACCAGGTAAGCTTATATAAAATATTTTGGAAAAAAATGAATGTCTTACTCTTTTAGTTTTTACTTTCTTTAATTTAAAAAATTTTATTTTTAAAAAGCAAAAACGTATCATTTTTAAAAATGAAATAAAAGAAGACATATTCTCCCCCCCCTCTGCCCCCCCCCGTTCCGCCGCCTATGGAAGGCGACCAATGAGTGGGGGATGTGTATCCTCAGATCTCTCAGGTTTGAAAAACAAAACGTCTTTTGTTCTTACAAATGTTTCCAAAACTCTGATGGCCATTTCGAACAAGTCGTTTAAAGTTAGTAACTTTCGCCCAATCAGTTTAATTTTGTTCATTTCATAGATTTAGAATTATTGATTGATTTTTTTTTTTTTTTTTTTTTTTGTCCTTACCTTCCTTTTGAAGGGTTTATTTCTAATAAAAACTTTCAAAATTTTTTAACATTGTACAGTAAATATCAATATTAAAGCTCCCTCAAAGCATTTTCTCATCTAAAATATTTCATTATCTTTATAAAGGTTGAAAATATTTATTGGAATCCTTTGAACTAAAAAAGTTTCTATAAACAATTTTCATATTTTTTTTTTACCAATCAATGACTTTAATAAATGTAGTGGATAATTATTGAAATAATTGTGACTCTTAATGTAAAACATTTATTTTAGTGTATAATTTTATTTTTACAAAATAAATAAATAATGAAATAATCACATTAAAAAATACATGGGTTGTTTTAATATTGACCCTCACTGTACAGTATATACGAACTCTGAAAATATCTCACAAATGTTACATTGTTCTTGGTAAAGATTTCAATGACTCCGACTATACTCTTTTTCCAGAGTCCCATAAAAACTACTGACGAACTAGATCATACTAACAATAGGGTAAAAGAAAATTAGTAATTTTGAAATTAACAACAGTCATTGGTCTGGCCCTGAACTTGAATAAATTTTTTTTAATACGTAAAACAACTTTAGAAGCACTAGAAACTCTAATAGAATCCTTTCGATAAAATTCCTTTTTATTTTTTAATCAATTGAGCACTTCTCTCTTTTTTCTTTTAGACCATTCCGCATATTACCCTCACCATTTTTCTTCTTTACTGCCAATACAATATAAATAAGAGCAATTTGAATATCCTACATACGTATGTACATACAAATAAATAAATAGAATAATAACAATAAAGAGAGAGAGAACAGACCGATAAAATTGAATATGATAATAAATTCCGAAACAAGTCAACATCCTAAGCATTGTTGTTGTTTATATTAATGTTATAGGGCTGCCACAAAAAAAAAAAAAAAATATTATGGAACTATAAAATTTTTATATTCACTTATGGAAGGTAATATAGAGAAATAATAAATAATGCAAGAGGTAGGCCTACGTCATTTTCTGATTGTCATTTCTTGAAAAAATTAGGAATAAATTAATGTAAACTCCATTTAAAAAAAGCTGTCATTGCCAAAAAATTCTCTTTATTATAATCCTGGAGATATAATCTCAAGATTAGAAAAATTAAAATCTCGCCTTAAATTAATAATCGCTCGAATTTATGGTAAAAAAAAAAGATTTAAATTCAATTATCTCAACAGAAAAGATGATTGAATGAGATCAGTCTGTCTTGAGGACGTTCTTATCTAATTATATACTGGATGACGGGATTAATTAATTCACTTATGAACTGGCAGTGTTCCAGATAAAATTCACTTTTCGTTATAAATCAGAACCAATTTTTTATATCCGTGACTGATTTTTCATTGTATATCAAACCTTCGAAATTTTACTATACACAAAAATAAATATAATTATTAAGATTAATAATAAAAAGAATTAAGGTGTGAAATTCAAATTAATATCAATGCAGTGTTGCCAAAAGTCTCATATATTTGAATGGAAGATATGCCGTCTTCCAGCTGGTATAAGTTGTGTGTTTATATAACCGAACACACAGAGTTTTCTGAATTTAATAGATTTCTCTCAAACCGGAAAGTCTCGATAATATCTCAATTTCGAAAAAAGTAAAAAATCAATGATTTGATAATAATTTTCTACGCGGGCCTAGGATTTGGGAGGGGGGTAGATTTTTTTTAAATTTATTATCAAATCCAGTCTCTTGATAGTGGAATAATATAAAGAATTTCTGCCAATAAAGGTTAAAATAAAATTAAGGGAAGGATACATGTGAAAAATATTTTTTGCCGAAATCGATATCCCAGTGAAGAAATAGCCAATTTCCAAATAACATTCATTATTATTGTTTATCTTTACCTCAATATAATAAGATAACGAAAAAAAAATGGAGCACTACATCAAGAATATTAAAATAAAATATAATTTTAATTGAATAAATGTGAATAAATCAAAAAATATATAGTGCAAGTTAGGCCTCAGGGAAGGAGGCCTACAGAGCCATGTTTTTCTATATCAAACCTCTGTTATTGAAAAGTCAAGCCAAAAGTTATGAACCAACCCAAAACAGGCTCAAGTCAAATCCCAAAAGAATTCATGAAAATATATTTTCGTCTATTTTTTTTTTTAAGAATAATAATAATAATATAAAAAAACCGATTTCATTTCAATTCGTATTAAATTTGTATATTCAACCCTTAGGGATTAAGAGAGAGAGAAATCCGGATCATAAAGTAGTAAGAGCCCTGTGCAATGTCCTTTTTAAATATTCATTCTGCAATTGATGGCCGATATAAAGAAAAACATAAAAATTTGTATTTGAAGGTTTGTAATATCGAAGTACCCATTTGGATTGTAGGCCTATACTTTCGTTTACTTGATTACTTTCATGGAAGAAGTAGGAAGTGAGAGAGCAAATGAATACCGATTATTTTAAACCTATTCAAACATTAAATATACAAATTAAACACTAGGTTCTAATTCTGATCATTGGTAATGGCCTTTTATTATAATCGAGGAATCGAACCTGAGATATGTATATAAAGGTTATTAATTATCTCAAGGATTTTTTAATTAAAAGTAACAAAAAAAAATCGCGGTTTGAGGAAAATTGAAAATAAGTATATTACAAATAAATTTTAAGAATTTTCATATGATTATGTTTTGCCTATTCAGCCCCGCAAAAATATAAGAATATAATTGGATATTGAGAAGTGAGATCAAGGCAGTCGAAAGCTTTAAATAAAAATATATTTTAAACCTATTCAATCCCAAATAGTTATCGACGTTTCGGTCGATTTTCAGAGGCTCCTAATTTCTGATGCATTGGTAATGGCATCATCTTGTTATAATGTTCAAGGACATCGAACAAGATGATATGAGTGTCGGTCAATATACGTCACGAGTTGTGACATCAGACGAATGTTCGCACCAACAATACATCAGGAGTTGCCAAGAGCCTCTTTAAGCTCGGAGCAAACAGCATTGTCCTGATGAAGGCCGGGATATTGGCCGAAACGTCGACAAGTGTTTGAAATAAAGCGGAAGAGAAATATGTTTTTCTTTATTGCTTTCGGCTGCCTTGATCTCCTCACTTCTCATTATACTGTACATTCAGCCACTGCTCCTGAAATGAATCATTACTCAATTCACCGAAGATGTAATAATTGGATATTATTATAGCTGATTTTATTCAGATTAAAAAAATCAAATTATAGTGCTTTATTAACCATAAATAAAGAGCTAAAAGAAAGAAACAAGAGAGATAATGATTTGCCAACATTTAAGATAGACCGCAGCAGGGAATATCGAAAATCCGAAGAGACTCACCGAAGGGTTAGAGGTCGTCCGGAAGACGAACCCTGTAGATCGGCATCCGCCGGGAAGCAAAGGTCACTCAGCATGAAATCCAGATCTGAAGCCAAAGAATTCAGCAACTGAAACAAAAAGATAATAAAATTAAAAGAAAGAATAAATAAATCCCAAAAGAAAAGCTATAAGATCATCTTATTCTTAAAATTTGCTGAAGCTGACAAGTTTATTTGTAAAGATATGCAAAAGAAATGAATAAGAATCTTTAATCATTAGATAAAAGAAAGAGAGAAACAAGGGAGTCAATGTTTTGATCTTTAATAAAAAAAGAAATTGATAAAATTTTGTATTAAACTGATGAGTTTGTCAAAAAAGTATTTAGTAGGTGTTTAAAACTAAATTTTAAATTATGCCTGTTCTTTTTGGAAAAGCGAAGGGCTTATAATCCAACGGGTATACAGGAAAATGAAATTCAGTCAAGTAAGAGACATTGGAACGATTGTTAATATAAATACACCACACTGCTGAATCTAGCAAATTGTAGGTTTGTTCTGAAGATGACAGGAAGATACGATCGAAACGTTGTGTATGAAAGTAAAAACTTATAAACATTTTCTATATTTCATCTGCCTGACTTTCATCCTTTCCAACAGGAATTTAGATAAAATACTGTATCTGAAATCACTAAAAAAGATTTTTTTACAAAAGATTTTTATTTTGATAACAAGGGTCATTTACTGGACTTGAAATTTTTCACATTCGATCAAATGGACCCTGCGCTCTTGACCTATGGCTCAGAGGTAGAGTATTAGCTTCTGGTGCTAAAGGTCAATGGTTCGCATCCATCCCAGACGAAAAAAATTATTTCAATTGAATGGATACCAATCAATTGAAGTAAATAGGGACGGAGTCTACCGAAACAGATCTTAAACAAAAAAAAAAAAGTACCCTGGACCTCGGGATGCCTATCTCATGTTGGCCTGCTTTTTTGCGTCAAATCAGTGACACTTGACCACACCAATAAAACTTATATTCTCATTGTATTTAACTCACCAAGTGAGAAATCTTGAGCCAACTTGTCCAGCAGCGAGACCGACTTCTTGGTATTTATATAGTTAAAATAATTTATAAAAAAAGACATTAATTCTTAGTCAGTTCAATTTCACTAACAGAAATCCGAAATTTACTACTGCAAAATATGATATTTCCATAATACGATCAGCAAGTAAAATTGATTTAAAGGTGAAGAGAATTTTCGTCCTGAAATGCAGATGCAAAGGCAATAATCAATAGATGGGAGTTGCACCCCCAGGGCACAACTGGCTGTAATTGCGATCAAACTACTGTAAATCAATTGCAGCAGCAATTGACAAGAGAGCAAGGGCCAAAGGGCCACGTGTCTCTCTCTCATTCGACTTGTTTTTGTTGTTGATTGTTTACCGCAATAGTGTTATGTCTTGGAGGGAGAAAACCTCATTCACATCTGGTTACTAGTCTAAACTAAGAAACAAGATTATTTATTTATATATTAAATTAAGATTTAATTATGAGGGTGACTACACACCCTATTTGTTCATTATTATTGCTTTTATTGATTATAATTTAAGAAAGGAATATTATTCGTTATAGCCACCAGCAATTGGATTTAACTTCCATTGAAGTATTTTATTAGGAAATAAAGTTTAAATGCACTTTTGTTGTTGTTATTTAAGGAATCTTAATGAGAGATGATTTTTTATTAAAACAGACTACGTCAAGCCACTAATGCCATCTAGCGGATAAAATAACAATAATAATAAATAATTAATATAGTAATATTTAACCCAGGATTCGCAGGGACTTTGCAGCCAGGAGATTAAATTAAAAAATTATTTTATTTTATTATTTCTATTTGCCGAAACGTCGGCGAATAGAAATAATAAAAATAAATAAAAATTTTTTAATTTGATCTCCTGGCTGCAAAGTCCCTGCGAATCCTGGGTTAAATATTACTATATTAATTATTTATTATTATTGTTATTTTATCCGCTAGATGGCATTAGTGGCTTGACGTAGTCTGTTTTTATAAAAAATCATCTCTCATTAAGATTCCTTAAATTGACAATTTGCCCTGATGAAGGTCGTGATTGGCGACCGAAACGTCGACAAATAAAGATTAAATAAAAGATTTTTTATTTAATCTCCTGGCTTTACCTATTTGCCGACGTTTAGGTCGTTAATCACGACCTTCATCAGGGAAAATATTGTCAATTATGGCAAATTGACCCTTCATCAGGGCAGATAAAGGTCGTGAATGGCGACCGAAACGTCGGCAAATATAAATTAAAAGAAAGATTTTTTTTATTTAATCTCCTGGCTACAAAGTCCCTGCGAATCCTGAGTAAATCTCCACAGCCATAAAACATCAAGTAATATTTGATTTTTTTAAATTAAGAAATAAATTAATCTAAAAAAGGAATAAACATAATAGTAATTTTCTATCCATTATCTTACGAATGCAAAATTTTTTCATTACTAGTATGTTTATTTTACAATATCTTGGAAAAAAAACAGGTTATTTAAAAAATAAGGATTTAAAATTTGGGTTTTTAATACTTTTTATTAGTGAGAGAAAATTTTGATTAAGTATATTTATTTATTTTTTAATATCTCAACAAAATTTTTCTGAAATACTTTTTAAATATAACTTTTTTCCTAACAACGCCCCACACCCCACCCGAGTGGATGATTAACTTAGTCGAGCGCCTTTTCTCTTCTAAGCTTCTCAAGTTGAAGCTTTAAAACTTGAGCTGTCAGCTAAGTTTCATTTATTTTGCTCTTGACTGTACATACTGACATTTTATTTTGGATAGACATAAAGACAGAATAATGAACAGACAGGAGGAAAAAATGTATCTCATAAAATATAGTATATAGGCTGATTATAAATTAAGTTGAAAACAATTTTGACATTAAGAAAACTAGGGCATGGAATTTTTATTTAAATCATCCAAGCTAGGGAATATTTAACAAGTTAGTTAAGATATAAAAATCTGGTGTGATTGGTCGCACCAGATTTTTTGTGTCGACATATATTTAGTTTCCGCAGAAAAATTCACCAAAAGTTTCTAAATTAGGGAAAATATTTATATTTTGTTACCATGGCATTCTCCTATCTTTCCTATGAAGTAGAAGATTAAAGTGTACTTTAAAAGATTTCAAAGGCAAAATGTGAATATACCTTTTAAAGAGCATCAAAAAAATAATTGAATTTTGAATTTTAATCAAAATCGTTGGAGCGAATTTTGAAAAAATCGAAAAAGTGAAAAAGTACATCAGTAAAGTACTAGTACTTTTTGGCCGATTTTGATTAAAAGCTTCGTGTTACGTCTCAGGGAGGTGCCTAACTTAAATATAAAAGTTCCTAGCGCTTTTCGTTCTTGAGATATTTTGTTCACAGACACACAGACGGACAGACAGACCATGTTACGAAAACCACTTTTTTTTATTCAGGGGACTTCAAAAGGTGTATATCCATAAAAAACTCGAGATCGAATTTTTGACATGACTCAAATACTTTCTTACTATACCATATATATATATATATAGGCAAGAGAAAGCAAAATGAGTATCAAATGCAAGATTACGAGCACTCAGGATAGGTGAAAAGGAGAAGAAAAAAAAGCTAGTTGTATTTCATTATTTTTATTTCCATTATGTTGACGTTTCGATCCCGGTTTGGAATGAATGTTCTGAGGATGATCCCAACCGGAATCGAAACGTCAACATGATGGAAATAAAAAAAATAATGAAAAGCAACTAGCTGCGGATTTTCATCTCGTTTTCACCTATCCTGATTGAACTACCAGCTATAAGCCCTACGTATAACGAGAACTATTTTGGCTTGGTCTTTGAGGTAAAATTAATAAAATTCGGATCAACGACGAAAGAAAATGCAGGCCTATTGTAAGAGGTCATATCGAAACCTGTGATAATACTGTCAAGAACTGAGAATTTATAAAAATAGAAAAATATTTTAAAACAAGTGTAAATAAAAATTTGCTCGAAATTTCAAGTTAAAACAAGAATTTAATTATAGGGCGAGGTGAGAAAGAAAGATGACGACGATCCCTTCATTCTCTCCCTCGTAAGAATAAGTTGAAATGATGAATGAACAAATGAAATACGCAATAGGAATTTTATATGAAACATTTAACGAGTTTAATTAGGCAGTGTTTGCTAGATGCATCCATCGGGCACAGTATGAATAATGTTCTCACTGATTGGGATGCAGAAAGCATCCCAATTCTCTCTCTCTCTCTATGTTTGCCTTGATTCCACCGAGACGGACTCAGTCCCAATTAATGGACACATTTGGATGCACAAATAAAAAAAAAAACTGCGTAGGGGAAGGGCCTTTACGAAAATAAATAAATAAATGAAGATACCAAAAATAAACAAACAATATACCTGAATAAAAAAAAGTCCATCGAGATTCGATTATAAAACATGAAAAATGTGAAAGGGATTTATTTATTTATTTTTTTTAATTTCCTGGAAAACGTTGCAAAAGATTTTATCGATTCCTTTTTTATTCTGACCTCTCAAAAAGTATTACAACTTTGGCCATATTTATATTTTCAAGTGGATATGACAATTCAATATTACATTTATTGCAAAAATTATTCAAATTTTCAATGATGTTTCCTAAGTGAGAATCGAAAATAAATGTCTAAGAAATAGAGGCCCGGTTGGGTTTGAGGTGTCTTCGTGCACGAAAGCACCTGGGGTAAATAAACGGGGATCCGGAAAGGAATTTCAAATAATAATATATTTTTATAATAAATAAATAAAGAATATTAATATCATATAATAGGCCTAGGCGAGAGAAAAAAAATAAAATTACTTAACGTTCAGCAAGGTTTTAAATTGTCAAAACAAAATATAAATAAATAATTCATGAATCATTTTTATAGGTATTATTAAAGAAAATTACTTCATTAAATTAAAATACAGAAAATTAAGAGAATTTAAACGCATGTGAAGAAAAATTGAAAAATATAGTATCCCAAAAAGTATTCTAAAAAGGGTGAGTCTTGTGAGAGAGAATAGTGACTTTCTGGATCATTACATAAGGGCTTGTTCTTCTTTCTTACGCCCTTTATGTCCCCAAGACCGGAAACTGTCCCCTTTTTTGACCAAAAGGGGAGAAATTTCAAGTCAATTTCTATTCTTGAAATAAATATATCCTGCATCTGGAGAGTTAGTTGGTTGGAAAGTCAAAATATAACTTAAATAAGATTTTGCGAAACAAATGAAATAAATTCCTTTGAAAAATTTTTGCTTAATACAAAACCAAGGTCATATAGATTAGTGATTTTATTTTTTTTTAGCGAAACAAAAGATAAATAGAAGGTTAAAAAATTAAAAACACTAGGTTATAAGTTTCAAAGTTATATTAAAATTTTTTAAAACTTAATCAGGTCTATTCTCTAAAAAGAGGCGTTAAAATTTAAAATAAACAAATGGGTGTTAAAAAGTAATGTAAAAACAATCAGCGTTAAAAAAATGCTATTCAAAATTACTTCCTTGTCTCAAATAGCTATTTTGTAAACAAAGCCAAAGCGTTAACATTTAGTAAATAGTGTTAAAAAATTAATGACATGTCTAGGAGGTGCCTTTAATATTAAATTTTAATGTCATGTTTAAAATCCTTAATTGGGTGCGCCTTTGTCGAAAATGACGCTGAATACTATTTTAAACTAAATAATTTTACCTCCATCTTTAGTGCCGAGTTGAAGGCAATAGAATTAGCACTACAGGCTAATTGTCTAGGAAGAGTGGTCATTGTGTCTGATTCAGCTAGTGCGCTGCAAGCTATAGATAGCTTTGAAAGTATGATTCCCATAGTTTCTGCATCACACCCTTATATATCGAATTATGTCCCAAGGGGGCGATGTGATCTTCGTTTGGGCACCAGGGCACATTGGTATAGTAGGGAACGAGAAGGCTGACCGAGCTGCGAAGAAGGGATCTGAAAAGAGTGCCATCGATGACCACAAGGTGCATTTTGGCGATCTAAAATTAGTAGTAAGGGAAAAAATTGAAGAAGAAATGGGGAGGAAAGATGGGAAGTGAAAATTGAAAATCACCTAAAAAATATAATGCCAAAATAGAATTTCACAAAGCATACCTGCAAGACTTATCTCGCCGAGATCAAGTCGTGTTGACAAGACTGAGGCTAGGGCACACGCGGCTCACTCACTCTTACCTGTTTAGACACGAAAATATGCCTAATTGCGACAGATGCCAAACTGCCTGGACTGTTCAACATATACTGGCCGAGTGTATTGAATATAGTGAAGTAAGAAGAGAATTGAGCTTACCTTCAAGAATAGATGAGATTTTGAACCTTAAATCCAAAGGAAATAAATTATTTCAATTCCTGAAAAGGATAAACTTATATGGCGAAATTTAATGTGAACAAGAAGATGAAGAAAAAAATGAAGATGGGTTGTATTTATTGTAAATTTATTGTGATTGTTTAAATCTTAAATTGTTACCTAAATGTCACTTATTGTAAGGGCAAGAAAGCCTCGCAGCTAAATGCCCAATAAATAAATAAATAAATAAATAAAATCCTTAACCTAAAAAGTAAGGTTATGAATTTGAGAGCTTTGAAATAAAAGCAGCATGTTAAAGTCGCTGTTAAAACTTTGTTTAGAAATTTGCATTTTTTTAACACTGTTTGTTTATACATTACTTTTTTAACACCCATTTCTTTATTTTAAATTTTAACGCCTGGTTTTAGAGAAAAGACTTGAATGTGTCAAGTGATTTAATCACTAAACGAGTTTGCATCAATATCATATAGCTATAGGAAAAAAGATCAGCTTTGATTCAAACTGAAATCTCTTCTAATGATGCAACATGAGTGTTGAATCAAGTGTTAAAAGTGTGAATTTTTTAAAAACTTATAAGTGTTTTGTGCAGTAAAAATGTCAAGGAAAAATTGTAAAATGTTCAATAAAAAAAGCAATTTTGGGAAAAAAATGTGCTAAAGTAATTTTTAATCGGTTGATTTATCAATCCGGTCATCTGTATAAATAGTTTGGAGACCCCTTAGAGAGTATTAAAGAAATGATTTTTGATGGCCTTCAAACAGACAATAGGGAAAAGTTAACGCTCAACAGGCATGTAGATGTGGATGCCTATGCGTGAAGTCGCAGGCGGAGTCATAGGCCTATTTTTTTAAGGCAACGAAAATTTCATTAAATTAGAATCCATAAAAGAAGACTTAGGGGATGTTTCTAATTAGATGATATAATTAATAATCACTTCTGTCTTAATTTATAATTTTTTTTTTCTAAATCCACTAAAATGTAATTTTTATCTTCTCCCCTTTGGAATAATTAATTTTAATGAATCTGATGATCGGATTGCATCTGAGAGAGACAGAGAGAGGGGGTTACATACAAAGGGTGATTGTAAGTCTCAGGATGTGGCATTGATAAGGCAAGGGGGGAGGAGGAGGGGGGGGAGTGAGGTGAATTCTGCTTGTCGCAGTAATTACGAGGGAGCTTATCAATGGTGGAGAAACGCTCTGGTCCATGCAGGTCGTCGGATGCTGGCATACATCCCAACCATCCTTTCAAATGTCAAATACAACACAAAATTAAGGAAAAAATAACATATTAATGGCCTTAAACATACCAAACTGCATTGACTTGTTAATAAAATTTTTCTATTATGTTTTGTTAAAATTATTACAAAAATACATAATAAAATTATGAATAATGTTTGTTCCAACCAAAATCATAAAAAAAGTTAGAGGTAAGTTACTGTGGAATAGGCTATATATTCTTTACACTAATAATTAGATTATGTTGTAACACAAACATTCTCTTTCTCGGTGTCTATACAATAGATTTGATTACGCGTTCAAGCGTAGAATTAATTACACATGAACGCCCTTTCTCGTTGGAAATTAACGGATATTAGTAATAAAGAGGGTGGAGAATACTTCTTTTGAAATGTGCGTAATATAATATTATTAATAAGGGTGGTTTTCCCTTGCAATAAACTATAAATCTATTCAAATACTTTTGGTGAAATATACCTTCTCATATTACCCTTTTTTGTAACAATTTTATTTCTGAAATAATAGATAGAAGCGAAGGGAAGAAGGGCTGCAAAGTTAAATATTTAAAAAAAAATAATAATTTTCTTTTCCTATCTATATTATATAATATATATGTCTATAAGATAATATCATTTAATATATTTTTTTATTTATTCATCCTTGAGCATAACAAAAAAAATCTGGGGTGACTGTCGCAAAGCACACAACTTTCGATTACCGAAGGTAAGAGAAAGTTGTGTTCTAGTGCGTTACATCAGATTTTTCGTGTCGACATATATTTAATTTCCGCCAATATATTAAAATTTAAGATGTAATAAAATTTATAAAAATGGGGAAAATATTTTATATTTTGTTATTATGGCAACCATTTCTCCTATCTTTCTATAATATGCAAGAGTAAAGTGAAAATCGAAATAAAAAGTAAGCCTACATCAGTAAAGTACTAGTACTTTTTGGCTGATTTTGATTAAAAGCTTATTTTCGCGCACCCGGGGAAGGTTTTAACTTAAATATAAAATTTCAGCCTCATAGCTCAATTTCATCATGCTTAAAATTGAACACAGACCATGTTGTGAAAAACACTTTTTTGGATTCATGGGACCTGAAACGTGTATATACATCAAAATCTCGCCATCGAATTTTTGACATGAATCCAATACTTTCTCTCTATATATATTAGAATATATATAGAGGTAAGAGAAAGTAAAAGGTATTCAGATTTCGGATGTGTGGTTAAGTTGAGGTAAGACTAGGTAGGGCTAGAGGTAAGTAAAAACTAATTTTTACTTTCTCTATCCCTATATATGAAATATATATAGAGAGAAAGTATTGGTTATTTATCTAGCCTTTATCCTCCCCCGTGGCAGAGAGGTAAGAGATGTTGACAAATGTCAAAATTGAAAATCTAAAAGGTAAGGGGAGTGGGTTCGTACTTCAGGCAGTCCGATGAATTTATTTGAATCATTTGTATACCAAATGTGTAAAATCGACTTTTACTTTCTCTTACCTACAGTATGAATAAGCTTATATGTAATATATAGGGCTCGGATTTATAGGCACTAAAAATCTTTAAAATAGGCAGGCAACTAAGCACTAAAAATCATTAAAATAGGCACTTAAAAAGGCATTTATTGTAAAAAAGGCACTTAAAAGGCATTATTTAAGATAAAAAATTTAAAAAAATCTGGTGTGACTGGCGCACAGCACACAACTTTCTCTTACCTTCGGTAATCGAAAGTTGTGTACTGTGCTTGTCACACCAGATTTTTTGTGTCGACATGTATTTAGTTTCGACAGTACAGTATATTCGATTTTCAAGATGTAAAATTTATAAGTATAGCGAAATATTTATATTTTGTTACCATGGCAACCATTTCTCCTATCTTTTCTATGTAGTACAAGAGTAAAGTGGTCTTCAGAAGATTTCAATGACAAAATGAGAATATACATTTTATTGAGAATCTAAAAAATAATTGATTTTTGAATTAAAAAAAAAATCGTTGGAGCAAATTTTGAGAAAATCGAAAAAAACTGAAAATGTACATCAGTAAAGTACTAGTACTCTTTGGTTGATTTTGTTCAAAAGCTTCGTGTCACGTCCCATGGGGGTGCCTAACTTAAATATAAAATTTCAACCTCCTAGCTCTTTTCGTTCTTGAGATATTTTGTTCACAGACAGACAGACACACACACACACACACACAGAGACAGACCATGTCGCGAAAACCACTTTTTTGGATTCACGGGACCTCAAAATGTGAAGATCCATCAAAATCTCGACATCGAATTTTTGACATGAAACCAATACTTTCTCTCTCTATATATATTAACATATATATAGAGGTAAGAGAAAGTAAAAATTGATGTCTTATTTTTGGAAACAAAGATAAAACAATTACCTCCTTTGCACAAAGATGGCCGAATGAGGGCGGAGGGGGCGAAGCCCAACTGGGACGCTTTTTTTTTTTCGTTCGACCTTTTTTTTTTTTTTTTTTTTTTTTTTTTTTTTTTTTTTTAGTATTCGAATCTCGTTCGATTTTTTTTGTAATTTTTCTCCGGATTTGTGATATAAAATGAATTTATTGTGAAATTTCAAAAAAAAAAGCCGAAATTGGCTTAAAATAGCTTATTTTAAGTTAAAATACTTAAAATAGGCACTAAAAAAGGCATTTATAGATGAAATAGGCACTAAAAGCTGAAATCGGCCAAAATAGGCATTATAGGCACTAACAAATGCCTCTTATTTTATTCAGAATTTCATGAAACGTATACATATCATAATGGCCTAAATTTTAAGCCATAAATAAAAAAAAAGGCAAATAGGGCGAAATCCGAGCCCTAGTAATATATCAATATACAGTTGTATATAGTGAGAAAGTATTGGATTCATATGTCATGTCAAAAATTCGATGTCGAGATTTTGATGGATATACACGTTTTGAGGTCACCTAAATCCAAAAAAAGTAGTTTTCGCGACATGGTCTGTCTGTGTGTCTGTCTGTCTGTGAACAAAATTTCTCAAGAATGAAAAGAGCTAGGAGGTTGAAATTTTATATTTAAGTTTGGTACCCCTCTGGGACGTAACACGAAGCTTTTGAACAAAATCGGCCAGAGTACTAGTACTTTACTGATGTACTTTTTCAGTTTTTTTTTTTTTTTTTTTCTTTGTATCATTTACATTTTAAAAGTTAAAAAAAAATATTTGATATAGGTTATATACAAGGGAATACCTAAATAGCATAGTATTCAATATTAAATTACCAGGTATATGATCTCAATCCTAAATTTCGGATAAAATATTAAAAGTTTTTCTTTTAGAAGGCTTCTATTGATGGATGGTCTTTTTAATATGCCTTGGAGACCCATCAGTCACCTCAAATGAGAGATTGGCTGCATGTAATAATGAATGAAGGGTATTTTATTATTAATCTCTTTCTCTCTAGCTCTCAGCTTTCCCATCAGACTGAAAATATTAAAGACTCTTTGGTTATTATTCATAAAACTAAGAATTTCCTTCATCATCTGCGAAATTTCTTGACACTAAGTTAATAAAGAGAATTGATCATCATAAGTTAATTGATGAACATATTTTAGTCTTATATATAAAACAAAACGACCCTCTCTCTTGTACAATGAGTGCCATTATTTCTATAGAAACTTAAAGAAAATATTGGATTCTTATCAATTCGATGTCGAAATTTGGATATATATAAAATATCTCAAGAACGAAAAGAGCTAGGATGATGAAATTTTATATTTAAGTTAGGTACCCCACCCCCCCCCCAAGACGCGACAAGAAGCTTTTGAACAAAATCAGCCCAAAAGTACTGGTACTTTAGTGATGTATTTTTTCAGTTTTTTCGATTTTCTCAATATTCGCTCTAACGAATTTGATTAAAATTCAAAAATCAATTACTTTTTAGATGTTCTTTAAAACGTATATTCTCATTTTGACTTCAAAATTGTTTGAAGCACACTTTACTCTTGTACTTCATAGGAAAAATAGGAGAAATGGTTGCCATGATAACAAAATATAAGTATTTTCCCATGTTTATAAATTTTATATCTTGAATTCTAATATATCGGCGGAAACTAAATATATGTTGACACAAAAAATCTGTTGTGACAAGCACAGAACATAACTTTCTCTTAAGTTGTATGATGTGTGACCAGTCACACCAGATTTTTGTAAATGTCGTGGTTTTGTTCACAGGCACTCATTGTAAATGGAATGAATTTTTTTTTTTAACACTCACTTTTTCCTCATTCACACTCACATTCACACACGCATAAATAAAATCATCGGACTGCCTCGGATCCGAACCCTCGGCCCTTGGTATACAAGGCAGGCGCGCTCCCAACTACGTCAAGCCCGAGGGCTATTTATTAAAACCTAAAATGCTAGTAAGCACCATAACAATGAAGCGAACGACCATTGGATCATGCAATCTACTCTCAAGGGCAGGGATAAAATTCTAATTTGAAGTCTAATAGCTAATTTTTTTTATAATAAATTCAAAATAGAGGAATAGAGAGAGAAATTGAGAAGGAAGTTATTGGAAAGACACTCTAGAGTTTGCAATCTAATCGGTTCGGACAGGCTGTCAACCATCTGGTGATCTGGTAAGCGAGTATGGCAGGCAGGTCCTTCCTTCCTTCCTTCTAGTTCTTCCTACGTTCGATGAGATCAAACAAGTCGCCCACGGCGCGGCGCCTCCCCAATCACGTCTCCTCATCCACCCCTGGGGCTTTGTGACGTTCAAATATTTGACGATACAAATTTGCAACTTTAGAAGAAAAGGAGGACAAAGCGGAAATAGAGCACGGCATGCGACACCGGAAATACCGCAAAGAGAGCAGAGGGAACGGGAATATCGCCGTCTCCTTCTTATACTTAAACAGTTACGTGACTTGAAGTCTTCTTGCGATTTCATCTTAGGATTGATTACAATTTTACCCTCCCCAAACACCATACTATTTATGACAAGAATATTCAAACTACCATAAATCATTTTTACTTAAATCGATTAAATTTTCAAAAAAGAAATGTAAATTTTTTGACATGATGAAAGTAGAAATTTTTTATTAAATGATAATATTTATTTAATGACGTAAATGATTCAAGAGAAAAAATAATTTTAGAAATTAATATTATTATGGAGATAAAGAGCCAGTCAAATAATAACTTTCTATTGCGGGCTTGGTTAGTTGGAAGCCTTGTAAACCAAGGGTCGAGGGTTCGGATCCCAGGGAGTCCGATGATTTTATTTAAGCCATTTGGATACCAAATGTTGTCCGTGTTTAGAGCACAGGTCGTTCCATTCACCGGTTATTGTTATATGATCAAATAAAAACATCCCATGATCACAGATCCTGATGGAGAGGGACCAGCATTCGAAACGTCGACAGCGGAATAAATAACTAAAATTTTTTTGCTTCCTGGGTATATGAGGTTGGCTAGTTTATAGGCTTTATGATTTAATTCTATGAAGACGTTTCGGTAACCATAACGGCCAGCTTCAGTGCCAATGCATGCTTTTAGAAAGCTCCAGGCTGATGTTTCCTTTACCGAACACTTATTAACAGTTATATATGACAGGCCTATATTGAGAAACTTACATTGGCACTGAAAATGTCATCCCTTTAGAATAAAGAATAAATGTGGTCAAAAGACTCATTTCTTTTATCCTAAATACAATTTTTTGATTCCTTTGGCTGATTTATTTCAAAATCTTCAGGTACGAAACAGGTAGCAAATATTGTAGGCCTATTGATTATTCAATGTATAAAAAGAGAAAAATTTGATAAATCAAATTAATCATCCAAGTAATTAAGCCATTAAGAGTTTATTAGAACAACATTTGGAAATTAAAGTGGTCTTAAGAATCTTAAAAACAAGAATGATGCTAGACCAGCAGTGTCTACAAACTGGTAACAAAAAGTAAAAAGAAGTCAAAATCTTCAATTATCATTAACAACAAATCCTAGAAAGAATGCTATTCAAGAAAAAGGAATATTTTATTCGAGAATCGAACTTGTTTAAATGCCTGAAAATATTTCCATCAAAAGACCTCATTTTGATAAAATAACTTTTTGAAATTATTGATAATAAGTAGACTATGGCGTGCCAAGTAGTTGAATGGAGAAATCAGCAAATATAATTTGCTTAGAAGTGACGTTTCGATCATAGATTGGAATCATTTTCAGGTTCTTAAGACAATATAAATAAAAAAATCATCCAATCAAATACTTGAGCAATATATTGGTTAAAGTATTACTGGAATTGTTTGAACCATCTATTTCAAAGCTCTTTTGCCTTTCATTTACCCTATGTTTTAACTTGTATTGATAAAAAAAAAAAAACAAACAAACTTGTATTGATTTCTTAAGCGCTTGATCACAAAAGGAACAATATTTCTAATCATATAGGCCTATATATTGGGCTGATTTCAGCTTTCTATTTTTATTTCTCCCTAAATCTTTGAATTATAAGTGATTTTTGTATTTATTTACACAAATTTATTGGGCTTTTAGTACTAAATATCTGTAATTAATTTTCATTTTTTTTTTTTTTTAAGAAAGTAATGAATGATCTTTTATCAAAAGAAATTTTCTTGTTCCATTGACCTTTTTTAAAGATCAAAGTTTCATCTATTTTTTTTTTTTTACGTATTTATTTTCAAAAGTTCATAAGTGCAAGTGTGAACTTTATGTAAAAATAAAACAAAGACACCCACACGTGATGACGATTTCATCAATGGTGAACAAAAAATCCATCATTTTATTGATTGAATGGAGAAAGAGGGAAAGATTTCAAGAGAGTGAGAGATTAAAGAGAGATAAGAGCAATAGTAAAGGTGAGCCAAATGACCCTCTTTCCCTTCCGGTCAGTGCAAATATCGATTCTCTTTTATTTTATTTATTTTGTTCAGTTTGTTTGTATTAAAAAGGAATAGAAACAAAGATGAAATTCAATTTTAACGTTTAAATGTTTAGGGGATATTAAAATTCAACGATGAAAAAAATTTGGATCAAAAGTTTGAACAGCTGGATGAAAGTGGAAGTTATTTTAGGTTGGATCTAAACGAATCCTTAGGCCTAAATATTTCATCAAAGTTGATATTTTCTTATCTCCAATCCGAGGATCAACAGAGTCTGGCTTTGCTTAACAACGAACTGTGTGACAATATTCATCTTTTGTTATGTAGATCCATCCAATAATAATTAATTCAATGAAGAAATGAATAACAAAAATAATAAAACAGTTATAGGAGAATTTGTGCATCAGTGCTTTAGACATTTGATTTCAAGGTCCATTTGACACGACGTTGTGGAGGTCGTGATGGATCGCTAACCATGCATATGACTTTGGGTTGTCTTAGGTGTTTTGTCCAAATAAATAAAAAAGAAAATATTAGCCTTACTCAAAACAATACTAGACTTTGCCGGCATACTACAGTATATTCCAAATTCCGAAATAGTTTTTAGATGACTTAAAGTGATCAATTATTCCACATATGGGTCTTATTAAATCTAATTTCTTGGGATAAGGAGAATTAAAGGAAATTTGGCAACAGGGCGGCAAGGTCGATGAACGTCTGGCAACGATGTCCCCACCAGCATCACAGCAGTTGATTCATTTTAATTGACGCCTTTGCTGCCAGTCTGATTCTTGACACCAGACAAGACAAATATACGTAATTCATTTCTTTCAGACAATGGCATTTGCTTAATGACAGACTGTAAAAATAACCAGACCATGTGGATTAATAAACAACAAAAATATTTTCTTAAAAAAAATCCCCTTTTTTATTATAAAGGAGTACATACACTTCGTATCAAATTTTGGACTTTTTGAAATAATTTTTATATTAAACATAGAATAAAGAATAACGACGTTCTAATTAGTAAAGTGTCTAATTCCACTTTTTACGAAAATCATTTTTTTATATTTTCTGTTGAAAAAATATCATTTTCCTTATGCCAGTGGCGGATTCAGAGGTGTTTCTCGGGGGGGGGGGGAGGGAATCTAGAGTGACTGGTCGCACAGCACTCATTTTTTCTTAATTTCGGTAATTTAAAGGCGCATTCTGTACTTGTTTGCCAGAATATAAATATAAATATAATTTTTAAGTATTAATTTTTAAAAGCTTACATTAAAAATACATTTTTTTTTTCGAAAAAAAGTATTTTTTTCAAATCTCAGGGGGGTAGAGCAATGACAATGACAATGAAATGTTTTTTGGCTCTCCTGAAAAATAAACAAAAATGGAGTTAGGCACTTTACTAATTAGAAGGTCGATAAGCTTTATTTTCGCTCACAAGACTTTTTGTCCTGATATTGAGCCCGACAAATAATTTTAGGTAGAGAGAGATTTTTAAAATATTTGAAAATTCATAAATGACAATTTGTGAACAATACAATAAAATGAGATTTATTATTTTTGAAGTGTGAGTGTTTTTTAAAAAAAAAAAAAAAAGTATATCGGAGGAAACTAAATATATCTCGACACAAAAAATCTGATGTCACAAGCACAGAACCCAAATTTCGATTACCGAAGGTAAGAGAAAGTCTTGCGCTGTGCGACCACACCAGATTTTTTTCTTTATATTCTATATTTGTTAGCTGTTAATATATAAACCTAATTTGTTTTTTGTTTTTTTTTTTATTTTCATTAGTTTTCAAAAAAAAGTATTGTAATTTATTATTATAGGCCTATCTGTGTGAGTGTGTGCATATACTTAGATTGAATTTAGAATTTACTTAGAAATAATTCTCACCAGGGCATATCTTAAAAGCAATTTCGAGAAGGGAAAGGGAAGATTTTTGTTTTTGCAAATAATCTTTTAAAAAATTTTCGGTAATAAAAAAAACCCTTTTTGATTATAATAAAAAAGAACACGACCCAATTGAGATTCCTGCTAATAGGGATATCAAAGGAAAGTCAAATTGAGGGAATAATAGATATTTCCCCTTTCCAATATAGATATTTTGGAATCCAATTAATAAGGGTCTCCCCTTATAGATATACAAAGTTAATTCAATTTTGTAAATTGTCAATGATTTCAGCTATGGAAACAATTACGCATTGAAATCTCCCCAAAATAATGAAGGGATATTTTAAGAGCCATTGAACTTTATTATATTAGCTATCCTACATGGCACCATGTTATACAAGTAATTTCCTTTAAATTTGTCTCTGATTCATTTAATTTTGAAATGACCCCTTCCGTAGAAGACATTAATATTTAAGTGATAAGGTGTTATTTTGGTGAATAATGATTATTCACCTGAGAGATTAAATTTATTATTGGAAAATCACATGTATTATAATAAAAAAAAAACTAAACCAGAGCACGAGAAATGGTAGGAGGTAAAATATTGATCGAATGCATTTGTAAACGGATGGTTAATATGGAGGGGAAAAAAATAATGGCTGACAAAATTAGCCCCCTATTATGAATATTAATAAAGTCTTTGGCTAATCCTGTGGTGAATTCGCGTGATTTATTCGCGTCAATATAAATGACAGCTCATCATCATCATCAGCGTGTATTTTTTTTGTCACCTCCAATTATTAATAAATAAGTTCCGCATTTCTACTCCAAGTAATTTCTTGATGTATAAAAATAACTTAAGAAAGAGAAAACAAGGAAAAATTTTAAAGAAATATAAAAATTATACAATCGCATTTAAAGTATTGACGAACAAACATGTTTTAAAATAAATGTTTTTATATTCAGCAAGTTTTTGTTATATCAATATTTAGGCATAGCTGGCTAGAGTAGTTCAGCGCCTTCTTTCAAAACAAAAATTGTCGCCTTAAAACAAGTGAAATTTATATAGGCCTATTTACTTAGGGTCATAATCATTTAGGGAGAAAGTTAAATTTATTTAGGTATCATTTATTTTTGAGCCGCGGCGGGCCTGGCAAGTAGAATGGACAACTGAAATCAAGTTCAGGGTTGTAAGCAACGCCCAGCATTGCTAAAAATTGGGGTAGTCAACAAATAAGACTGTTGAACACCCGTCGGAAGTCATCAATAATTTATTTAAATAAAATTTAACAAATTTATAAAGTCAAATTGTCTGAGCAGCCGAAAGGTCTTTAAAAAATTTATTTTTGAAAACATTTTATTAATTATAATTTGGCAATTTTGTCCCCCTCAGGACAACGTAGCTCTATATCTGATTGCCTACGTACATATTTAAATTCTGTCTGGTAAAGTGTCACATTTAAAAGCTTAATTAAAAGTCAAGTCCCAATTCTCCCAGGTGAATTAAAAAATTATTTTGGAATTATAGATGATTGAAGTGAAAACAAATATTAAATTTTAAAAGCATTTTTTAAGCTTTTGTATTTTTGATGTTAGTGGATTTGTGATTGAAATTAATTGACCAAATGAAATTTTCTAAATTAAAAAAAACTTTGAACTTTTCAATGTTTTCCTCAAAAATGATTTTTTTTTTTAGACTATTCGGTCATTTAGACTTATAACGAACGATACACATTAATTTAGATACGATATATTTAAGTAGGTCCAGGCACATTTATTTATACTATTTGGTATCCAAATGATTTAAATAAATTCATCCGACTGCCTGGGATTCGAACTCGCGCCCCGTGGCTTTTAAGACTATTATAATTGACATTTGTCAACAGCTCTAGCCTTTCGGCCACAGAGGGGGGGGATCAAGAATGACTTGGTAACAAATATGTTTTAATTAAGTCATTTGTTGAAGGACAATGAAAAGAACACCTTCAAGCACTCGATACCTGACGCATAGGGAATCCCAGGAGATAAATAAAATATTTCAAAAATGAGCTAAAAGTTCAATTTAAAAAAGGATTTGAGGAAGAGCTACAAGCTAGTCGATATTCTAATTTATTATTACTAGGAATTGAAATATAAATTAATCTAAAAGAAGGATGGAAGTAGATCTATACAATCACATAACAAAAAAAATCGAAAAATCTAATATAGTCTACTATCCGCAAATGTAGAATAAGATACTTTTAAAAATGATTTTTTTTTTTTTTTAGAAAAATTATACCTCAAATAACGAAGATTCTCGTGGAATGCAGCCGTAAAATGGAACGCCTTCCTTTTTTTCCATCATATTAAACTCAAAAACAACATCATTTCAATAAAAGCAAAAAGAATATTAAGTGTCGGAAATATACAGTATAATAAAATAATAGTGATTGTTTGAATTTTTGTTAAATATGAAGAAGATAATGTTGTTATGTAAAGTAATATTTCCAAAGAGATCAGCTGATAAAACGTGGCGCCATTTTGTGATATCTTTTTGGCGGGAAAACACTAATACTCACACTGAAAGTCATTCTGATTGTTGACAGACATTGAATCGCACAGAAAATAAGAGAAACAACACGAAACGACAGACAACACGGGTGTCTCGGATGGGTGCATTAGAAAAACTAGTAGCCGAAGTCGTCGAGTTAGGGACAGACAGACGAGTTTCTCTCTCCCCCCACAAACACCCTTCTCAGCGTTCAATAATAATGGTTGAATCATGCGAAGGGGGGCAGATGGCGGGCGGAGCACGCGCCCAACGAACAGGGTCCCTAGGGACAAACTATTCCTGCTCCCCTAAATCAAACCAACAACTCTTGCACGCGAGTAAAAAACAGATTAATAATATAAAGAGCCTACTATAATTAACAGTAACAAGTTGAATAATTATCCTCGTTGTTCTTAAGCCAATATCATCTATGATCTCTTTTTGGCTTCCAAATAGATAATTTAGAAAGCATTTTATTAATAATTAAGCTAAATCTATCAGGAGAAAGAAAAAATCGCCCCCGGGGGTAGTTGGTAGCGCGCCTGCCTTGTAGAACAAGGGTCGGGGGTTCGGACCCCAGGCAATCCGATGATTTTATTTAAGCCATTTGGATACCAAATGGCTTAAATAGATGGTAGACCTACGTCAAGTTTCCTACAATCACTACGTCAATGGGTTGATTGATTATAAACAACAGAGAGATAGGTCATTAAATTAAATTAAATGTTAACCAGGGTTATTATACGTAGTTTGAAAATAATGTATCTTAACAAAAATATATGAAAGAAAATTTGAGAGTAGACTTATTTTGTAATTTGTAAAAACCCTGTCTATATGTTAAACCTTTTTTTTTTTTGTGTACAAAAAAACTGAATTAATTAACAGTTGAATAGGTGGAATGAATATATTTAATGTTATAACAAAAAAAGAAACGTAGAAATAAATATGTGAGAGGGGGATGAATGAATGAATGGCATGCAATGGGTGAGGGGGTGGATGAATTGGTGCAGGAAATCCCTCAGTCTACGCGAAGGCTTAGAGTGGTGGATATAAACAAAGGTCTGAGGAGGGGAAACCCTCTTTTTACTCTACTCAACTAACCTCCTATTTAATATTGAAATTTTGTTAACAGCAGTTACATAGACCTACTATTTTTGCACAATATCACTAGTCAAAATGTCCATTTATATGGCTCTATGCAGAAGAGAGAAGACTCAAGACAACCAAGATTAAGGCCCATTTGGGGATTTAGAAGACTTCTGCTAACAAAAAAATCTGGTGTGACTTAACACACAGCACACAACTTTCTTTTACCTTCGGTAAGAGAAAGTTGTGCACCGTGCTGGTCACACCAGAATTTTTTGTGTTGAGATATATTTCCCATAGGACCTTAGTTTCAAACTTGACCACTTGCGTTTCATAGAAGGTGTTGAGCTAAGAATGCTGGCATCCATTTCTCCTAGCTTTTATATGAAGTACAAGAGTATAGTGTGCTGCAAGCAATTGTGAGAGCAAAATGAGAATATACAATTTAAAGAGCATTTAAAAAATAGTTTTTTTTATGAATTTAAATCAAAATTGTTCCAGTAAATTTGGAGAAATTAAAAAAAAACTGAAAAAGTACATCAGAAAAGTGTACTTCAAACAATTCTCACAAAAAATATTACTGATATAATTTTTAAAAAGCATCTAAAAAATAGTTGTTTTATGACTTTTAATCAAAATCGTTATAAAAAAAAATAGTAAAAAAAAATAATCAGTAGAAACGGCCAGAGGATCATTTAACTAAGGATGAAAAGGAAGTTACTCCCAGAAGTCAAATTGTGTTGACAATAGTAAGAAAAAAACAGATTTTTTTTCTTTTTACTTTTGCAGGTTCCTGCATTAATAAAAAAAATGTTTTTGAAGCCAATTTTATTTTTACATGAAAATACATGTCTTAAACTATTTTTCAAAATAGTGTCCGCCAATATTCATACATATTGTCGTAGCGGGTGCCCAGTTTTTGTATATCATCTGCAAAGAAACTTCCCGCCAGTATCGATAGCCACGATTACACACCATTTTTCGTCTCATCGTCAGAACCAAATCGCTGTTACTGGCGCTTCATATGCAGGATCAAGTGGTAAGTCGGACGGCGCCAAGTCCGGGCTGTTCGGCGGGTGATCAAATTACTTGCATTGAAACTGTCGAATAAGCGATTGAGTATGGGGTCGAACATTGTCATGGAACAACACAATTCCTTCAGCCCGGATTTTGCGCTGTCCGACTACCACTTGTTCCTGCACATAATGCGCGAGCTAGGTGATTTGCGTTTTGGATCTGACGAAAAATGCTCTGGAATCGTGGCTATCGATACGGGCGGAAATTTCTTTCCAGATGGTACACAAAAACTGGTCACCCGCTACGACAAAGTTGTTGAATATTGGCGGACACTATTTTGAGAAATAGTTTAAGACATGTATTTTCATGTAAAAATAAAATTGGCTTCAAAAACATTTTTTTACAAGGTTTTTTTTTTTTTCTTTCAAAACGGTACTTTTCGCATACATCTCGTATCACACACAGACAGACACAGAGAGAGACAATTTTGGAACACCCACTTTTTTGAACTCAGGGGGTTTCAAAACATGTATTTCTATCAAAAAAGACATCGTATTTTTGACATGGTCGCAATACTTTCTCTTCTATATACACCTATAGGTAAGAGAAAGTAAATTAAAGTATAGATGAACAATAGAATATAATATAGGCCTATACCCTCGTATAATCAGGGCATTAAATAAGGTTACAATTTTTGAGGATAAATTTGCATTTTTGAATATTATTCAAAAACGAGAACATTAGAAGATAAGTCTACGGCTTGAATGGATCGATCCTCTTTATGAAATCAAATAAATGGTTATTATATGTAAATAAATACATTTATACTCTCAAATTGATGATGAATGCCAATAATAATTATTAAAAGTATAAATATATTGTAAATAAATTAAACAAAAGTGATGATTTTGAAATATAAATTCATTTATATGATAAAATAATTTTTAATAATAATTGATGAGCTCTGTTTGTCTTTGAGAGCTGTTGCTGGTGAGGAGAGGCGGGGTTCATAACCAAATCGACTCAATTGCCTAATCATGTTCATTATTGATGATTGTCATTGTTCATGATCGTCCCCCTTGATTGGAAGAGCTCTTAAACTAGGATAATATTCCCTCTCTCTCTCACTCTCTAGTTAAACATTGACTATCACATATCTTATGCACATTATTCTAGATTGTTATCACTCAAACTCATCCCCTCAGTTTAAAACATTTCATTTTAGCAAATAAAAAATATTTTGGCATTAATAGTGGTATATTTTAATTTAGTAATTAATAATACAAAAAACTGTTCTAACTACAATAAATTACAACGTTTCGGAGACTATTTCTGCAACCGTCATCAGGTAATGTATTCACTTTGACAAGTAAACACTAACAATTTTTAGTATGAGCTCATTAATTACTAAATTAAAATAAACCATGATTAATGTCAAAAACTCTTTTATTTTCAATAATAATAATAATCGTGAAACTCTAAATTTTCATTTACATTCCATTTTAATTAATTCTATTTAAATTTGAAACATTATTATTGTAAGACCAACCCCACCCTTAATTTCTATTTTGGTAAATGAAAGAAATGTGTAGAGTCTAATGTCATGTTCCAAGATTTATATAGTGATTCTAATGATTCTATTAAAATTCATATATTAGAAAATTAATTGAGATATTAACCGACATACAGGCATACTGAAAAATAATCAAGGAAAAAAAAGGGAAGAGGCTCCATTATGCTTAAGGGGCGAATCTCGAAAACCCGTTATTAGGCGATTCAGAAGCTGGTTACTCTAGGCGGCAAGAATGGCGTTAGTTCTGCCCATAGAGAAACAAGTATTTTAGTCCATTTCATTTGAAAGGTTCCAGCAAATTAATTAAAGGCAAAAAATTCAATATAATATTATATAGTGAGATAGTATTGTGATCATGTCAAAAATTCGATGTCGAGATTTTTTTAGTCTTTTTGGCATCTTAGGATATATAGACTTTTAACGAAACTCATTATTTAAATACAAAATATTTTGGGGTTTCGGCACATTTATTTATACTATTTGGTAACCAAATGATTTAAATAAATATTCATCCGACTGCCTGGGTTCCGAACTTGAGGCCTTTGGTTTTAAGATTATCAATATTGACATTTATCAACACCTCTAACCTCTCGGCCACGACCCCCTTCCCCCTCTTTCCTCGGAACTACCTCCCTATGAAGTCAAAGTCTTTCAACAATTAATTAGGGATACATTTACAAAGACCCTTCTTTCATTTTCTTTATAACTTTCAAAAGAATTAGTAATACAATTAAAGTCTTTCCTGCTTGTTGAACTAACTCCCTTTCGAAGGATAAAAATATCCATTTTAAAATTTTATTTTTCACAAAGATATTTGTTTGTATGTATGTGTATGTGTGTTTTACTAAATTTAAATTAAATTGAAACTGAACTAAACAAGAGAGAGTGAGAGAGTTATTTCATAAATTATAGCCTGTAATTAAATCGCTTTCGAGAGAGACAGACATCATCTTCTCCGTCCATCCATCTATCTATTCGTTGTTCATGATCATTAATTCAATTACCCCCCTCCATTCTTCCATCTGATGATGTCATTTACGAGAGGCGAAAGGGCGGAAGCACAAAGGAGTTCGAAAAAGGGAAACTCCTCGCTCGCTTACTTGGGGAATATTAATTATGCAAATAAATGGATGCGATTGCTACATTTGTCTCTTTATTGTTTCCATATAAAATTTTTCATTTTTTTTTTTAATATTAAATGCAGGTGAAGAATAAGAACGGTAAATTTTATATGGATCTAAGATTATCTTCGAAGTTCATTAAAATCTTAACAGAATTAGATCTTATAGGGAAGGTATCGCGATAGAGAAGATGAAGGTTGAGAGAAAGGGTATCTGAGACCACGAATATCTCATTGTTTAAAAGCAGCTAGTAATAATAATTATAAAATTTTTCCTTATTAGAAGCCCAAAAAATGGGGACGTAATCAAGATTAATTTCTGGTGTGATGAAGATCCGAGAAATACAGGAATTTACAGATTACGGTAACTATTTTTTCTGAATTATTTTCTAGTTCGAAATAGCATTGAAATTTTCTTTGCTATTCGTAAAGTTAGCTCATATAACTTGGTATTATGAAAAAAGGTTCATAAAAAAAATATCTGAAGTGTGACTGGCGCACAGCACACAACTTTTTCTTACCTTTTGGTAATCGATATGAAAAAAATTTTAATCGAAACATTATGTGGTTTATTGGAGAAAACGCATGGAAATGCTTTAATTTTGACCAACACTGTATTTACAGAGAGAAAAGGATTTCTAACTGCAGTTTTAAAGAGTAATTTACTTCTTGGGAAAGATCTTTCACTGATCGATTCATTTCACACCAGTTTTATTTATTTATATTAATGAGTGAGTCTTTTAGGAATAATTTATTAAATCGAATTGGATCGATACTTCGATTGGAGGACAAACACACAAACATACAAACAAACAAATGCATTCCCTTCTATTTACTAACCTCTCTAATTGCTAGCGAGTTTAGATTTGAAGAAAAATATTTACTAATGGAATTTACACGATTTTATTCACATTAGAAGTGATTTCAATCTTTATTTAAAACATTTTAAATTAAATTATATAAATAATAAATCAGATAATCAGATCAATATATAGAACCCATTAATTTTAGGATGTGGCTATTTGCACATACTGTATGTCTCAAAATTAGCTCCGACCAGCCTATTTTGAAAATTTAAATAACTTGGCCTCCACTAGTCCAAATTTGATGAAATTTGGAATTTAAGCTCAGAATAGTAAACTTCTTAATTTTAATTATCAATACTATAACAATAGCGCAGTATGTCAGTATGTATAAATACCTAAATGCGTGGAATTCTTTAGTTTTTCATTTCTTTTTCTACTCTGAGAATAAATTCCAAATTTCATCAAATTTGGACTAGTGGAGGCCATTATATAAATTTCCAAAATAAGTTGACCCGAGCTCATTTTGAGTCATCAGGAAGTTATTGTCTGTACGTACAGTATGTGCAAATAGCCAATTAGTTGCACATACAGTATGCGCAAATAGTCCCATCCTTAATTTTATTTTGTAAAACATATGATGTGAATAAGTATAAGTGGTGCAAATAAATGTGCCTGGATAATTTTATATTAATATGTAATTATTGTTTAAAGTCTATGGACTAAGATGCCGAAAATACTTTAAAAAAAGTCTATTAAGCCATAAAAAGCATAAATAGGGGAGGGGTCTAATAATAAAAAAAATCAGCTGTGACGCTTGGCCCAGCCCAACTTTCTTTTTTGTTAAGTAATTGAAAGTTGTGTTGTGTTCTTGTCACCTCAGATTTTTTGTGTCGACAGGGGTATATTTACTTTCCGACAATAGATTATAATTCAAGATGTAAAATTTATAAACAAGAAAATATATTTATATAGCTGGATCCACCTCCGACCACTCGGGGAGGCTCTCAGGGACCACCGGTTGGAAAAAACTGCTTTACGGTCTTATAGAGAAAAATTCTAGTAATGAACTAGTTATTAAATCTAAAATTAGAAAATCCACTGACGGCTACAAGTTAAAAGAAATTAAAGAAATTAATATCCAAAAATGTTATTAAAGAAAATGAGAAAAATTCATAATGATCGATTAATAAAAATCTGGTGTGACTGGCGCACAGCACACAACTTTCTCTTACCTTCGGTAATCGAAAGTTGTGTACTGTGCTTGTCACACCAGATTTTTTGTGTTGACATGTATTTAGTTTCCGACAGTAGGGTACAATTGAATTCAAGATGTAAAATTTATAAGTATGGCAAAATATTTATATTTTGTTACCATGGCAACCATTTCTCCTATCTTTTCTATGGAGTACAAGAGTAAAGTGGTCTTCAGAAGATTTCAATCGCAAAATGAGAATATACATTTTATTGAGAATCTAAAAATAATTGATTTTTGAATTTAAAAAAAATCGTTGGAGCAAATTTTGAGAAAATCGAAAAAAAACTGAAAAAGTGCATCAGTAAAGTACTAGTACTCTTTGGTCGATTTTGTTCAAAAGCTTCGTGTCACGTCCCAGGGGGGGTGCCTAACTTAAATATAAAATTTCAACCTCCTAGCTCTTTTCGTTCTTGAGATATTTTGTTCACAGACAGACAGACAGACAGACACACACACAGACACACAGACAGACCATGTCGCGAAAACCACTTTTTTGGATTCAGGGGACCTCAAAACGTGAAGATCCATCAAAATCTCGACATCGAATTTTTGACATGAATCCAATACTTTCTCTCTATATATATTATACATATATACAGAGGTAAGAGAAAGTAAAAGAATTCACACGAAGGATAAAACTTTTAGATTGTTATAACTTTATAATTCAATAAAAAATAATTTGAAAGATCATGAAGGTGATAGAGGCAACCAAAGAAAAAAGATAATTTTTGTAGGCCTTATACTTTACATTATTTGCATTGGGGACATTATGCAACACTTCTGCAGACCACAGGTCGTTAATGTTAGGTTCACGACTCTCGCAATCAGAACATATTCCTCGAAACATTATCAGATTCAAATAAATGTATAGGATAGAAAAAAATGTATTTTTGTGTGTATTTCTTTGGACTTCTCGTAAAATAATGTAGATGTGTAGTGAGTGACAGTAGACTCAGAAATTAGGAAGACAAGGATTCAGCCAAGATCAACTAAATTTCGACGTAGTTCTCTTCAAAGAAACAGTCAAATTGTCCAGTGTATATCATAGGCGTAGCCAGAAATTTTTGATGGGGGGGGTTTAGGATTATTTCTCCCCCCCCTCCCCGACTAATATGGCAGTATAAGGCGTCTAATGAAATATATGACTAGCCACTTACCCCACCTTCGCTTCGCGGGGGCTGGACCCCCTCGAGGTGGCTCGGGCCCGCCCTTTCTTAATTAAGTGCCGCAATTTTTCAATCAACTCTTAATTTTATGTATATGGCCCTAAAATACGAAGGTGTACATCTATCTGTTTCTCTTGACCAGTGTCCCATCTCAGATCTCTTTAAGAAAAAAATAAAAAATTTATTTATATAATAATTTTTATTATTTTTCATTTGCCAGATTTAATCAATTTTAAGCGGCTTTAATTTTTTATAAAGCATAACAAAAATCAATTCTTTTCAATTGAAAAATTCTGAATTTTCTAGAATTTTTTGCGTTTTATTTAATTTTTTTTTTTAAGCTAGAGAAAATTATTATATTTTACTTTCTCTTACCCTATGTATGAAATATATAGAGAGAAAAAGTATTTTGTATTATAGAGCTTAAATATCTAGTCATGGCTTGGGTCCAATGGGGGGGGTTTGAACCCCCAAATCCCCCCCGTGGCACGCCTATGGTATATATTATATTACAGGGGTTTTGAAATAATTTTTTTAAACCCTTTTCGACTATTAAGGCCATTTAGGGGTATGACTTTATTATATAAGTTTTACATTACATTATACCGATGGCTACCGGGGGACGTTTCACACGCTGATTGCTCGATGTCACCAATCCCTAGCTTTCGCCGCGCTTGGCATTGCTTGACTGCAACGAGTGTGGTGACTGTTGCTCTTCTCCGTTGCCAGGCCCTCCGGCTTGAATTTTTTTTTTTTATTTATTTATTTTTAAGTAAGAACGGAGGCCATTTAGACCCAGTCTCTATTTATTTCAAATTTATTGGTAGCCAATAAAATTGAAATGTATTTTTGTCGCATAAGACGGGATGTGAACCCGCGACCCTTGGTATACAAGACCAGCACGCTAACCACTACACCAAGGCCCGAGGGCTGAAATAATTTTAACTTTTGACTAAGGGAAAATTTTACTTTGTTGTCAAAAAAAAAAAAATGTTACAATTCGTATGTGTGTTAGCTGATTTGGTTTCCAATTAAAAATCTTTTGACTGAATCCTTGTATTCTTAATTTATAAAATATTTGTTCAATAAAACTCACCAATGAGGAGATATCTTTTTCGGCATCGAAGGCCATTTATACCCCGCCTCTATTTATTTAAATTAAATTGGTAGTCAATCCAATTGAAATGTGTGTCCCTTTCCTTACCTTCGGTAATCGAAAGTTGTGAACTGTGTGTCACCCAGATTTTGTGTTGAGATATATTTAGTTACCGACAGTAGAGTACATTTGAATTCAAGATGTAAAATTTATAAGTTTGGGAAAATATTTATATTTTGTTACCATAGCAACCATAGGAGAAATTCCATCTTTCCTATGAAGAACAAGAGTAAAGTGGTCTTCAGAAGATTTCAATCACAAAATGAGAATATACATTTTAAAGAGCATCTAAAAAATAATTGATTTTTGAATTTAAAAAAATCGTTGGAGCAAATTTTGAGAAAATCGAAAAAACTGAAAAAGTGCATCAGTAAAGTGTAGTACTCTTGGCCGATTTTGATTAAAAGCTTCGTGTCCGTCCCATGGGGGTGCCTAATTTAAATATAAAATTTCAACCTCCTAGGTCTTTTCGTTCTTGAGATATCTTGTTCACAGACAGACAGACAGACAGACAACACACACAGACAGACCATGTCGCGAAACCACTTTTTTGGATTCAGGGGACCTCAAAACGTGTATATCCATCAAAATCTCGACATCGAATTTTTGACATGAATCCAATACTTTTCTCTATATATATATATTACATATATACATAGGTAGAGAAAGAACAGGAGACGCGATGTGAACCCGCAACCAAAGAGTAGTAAGTAGTCTTATACTCTTTGGCCGCAACCTTTGGCTCCAAAAGCCAATGCTCTACCTCTGAGTCATAGATCAAAGAATATTAATAAATAATTATTAATAACCTTCAAATCCGTGGAATGTCCATTATAAAGGTAGTGAAATTATTTAATTTACATCATTATGAATCTTTGGAAGAGAATGACAAAAATATTCAAGTGAATTAAATGAGATTATTTTGATGTGAGGTAAATATTAATTTCAGCTTGGGAAAAAAAAATGCAAATCCCGCCTATCAGTCAGCCATCAATAAGTGAGGATAAGAGAGATTTTAATAAATCGAATGCAACTATTTTCAAGTTTTTTTTTTTTTAAATAAGTTATTTTAAATTGTTTCCGTCATTCAAATATATAATTAGATAGCTAGGTGATCTATGCTGTCTGATGTCGAAAGATTAAAAAATTATAACTCACTTTTTATGTTCTCCATGATGGTCGGCTCTTGCAAACGAAACTGATGATAATTTAAATCACATACACTTGCATATAACACTAATTGATAACACATAAATATATAAACACTTTTACACTATAATATAATTCATACAATAAAACGCATTAATACGATTAAAGCTAAAAATTTAAATAATTAAAAGAGAGAAAAATATCTTTTAATTATGCCCGACCGAGTGAATTGCACTAACTAATCACAACTAATGCTGACCAATCAAAGGCCGTGATTTGATTATGACGTCATGCCTAGGACACGAAAATAAACGAAGGAAGCCGAAGAAAGCCGACACTCTGAATGAGTTAATCCAGTTTATAATGATCATTTATCGCCATTAATAGTTTTAGAATAAAATAACAGAAAACTATCGTCAAATGTCAGTTGGATGTTCGTACCTTTGATTTTACTTTATTATTTAAGAAAAAATATGGGGAAGGGTAAGTAAAAAAATTCATTTTTTGCTTTTCTAAATAAATATTGAAATGTTTGCATTTAAATATTAATGATTAACATCTCATCCCCATAGGAGCAAATTCTTACCACATCTCAGAAAATAAATTTTATGGAGACGATAAAGTTTTACAGATAATAGTGATCGAAAAATAAGAAAAATAAAGAACCTAAAGGAATATATAAATAATTAAAAATAGTCGTGTTATTGAAGCAAAGAAGCCGCCCCGAACTGTCAGGTAATCAATTTATGTCGTACCCCTAAAGTAGTTTTGCTTTATTTTAATAAATATTTTAATAATTATTGATTATGTATTTATTTGCTTTCAACCTAAAATATTTATATTTTTAAAAGACTTGTAATCTTCCTAACACTTTTGTTTTAGATTAGTCATTCGCCAAAAAATAACTCATGGAAATAAATACCGATAAGTTTACTGCAAATTCAAAAATAATGAAATTTACATTTATTCCTGCCCTTTTTAACCACCTTGGACTATACCGGAGCATACATGGGTAATATTCAGTATTTTAAATTATCCTATAATTTAAATGCCAATTAGCATTTACAATTTTGAATAGATTTTTTCATTGATTTAAAAATTTAAAGATGATTAATAGAAAAGGATATTTTAAATACAATCTTTGAATATTGATTCTATGATCCAACAACCCCAAAGGCTATAAATTAATTTGGCAAATCTTTTTTTTTTATTGTAAATTTTTTGATTTTTTAATATGATTAGTCACTAACCTTATTAAAAAATCACAACCTATATCTACCAGCTGACGTTTTATTTTATTCTTTTGCAGTCAAGAGATCTTTTCCATGATCATCAGGGCTTGTCCAGGTCAAAACAACGCTGTGGTTCTCACACTGTGACAGTGTCAATATTGATAATTTGAGGGAATTTGCATATCAGTGAGTTTTATAACTTAAATCAATTAAATGCCAACGAATTTTGGAGATGACAATAGAAAAGTACTATTATTTTTTGGCTAATTTTCCTAAACAGCCTTCTATCGAATGCTTCCTGGCTACCTAACTTAAATGTTAAAGAGCTTCGAAATTTTTTTTTGTTTTTGAGATATTTTGTTTACACAGATTTTTTTGGGAGACATTTTGTGAATACGTTTATTTTCGTTGAAAATTCAACATTAAATTTTTTTACGATGGCAATACTTTCTCTTTAAATAATCCTATATATTCAAAATATAGCTTTGAGAAGTAAACATCTGAAATTTTATATTATCGATGCTGGGTAGGCAGCCAGGATTATAAATAAAACACAATTTTATTTCAATTTGCTCGTCGACGTTTCAGCTGCTAATCGTCCCCTTCCTCAGGACTGAGCAGGTGTCAATTATAACAATAAGTCCTGAGGAAGGGGACGATTAGCACAAATAAAATTGTGTTTTATTTCTAATCCTATCTGCCTACCCAGCATCGATAATATACACAGTCTCCAGGGAAAGAAAATATTATCTTCAATCTGAAATTTTTTCTTACTCATTCTAAAACGATTTTCAGGACACTTTCTACAATGATTGATTAAGGAGTGCAAGTGAATTGATAACAGCAGAAGAAGTTCTTCATATGTAATTACCTCAGCACATTTGGATAAGAAAAGTAGGGCCTACTTCGAAAAATCAATTTTAGTAGAATTTAGAAGGTAAATAAATGAAAGTGTAAAATGACTGTTATATATTAATCTTAAGGAAGGGCACCAGGAGAATAAAAAACTATTTTAATTTCTTTTGGTCAACGTTTCGGACGCCAAAAAATAACGCACAGAGAGCTCTTCTCGTACACAAAAAGATGCCTTTTTCAATATTGTTCAAATATTTTATATATTCCACAACAACATCTTTGTGTGATTTTTAACAATCTTTGGTCCCGAAGAAGGACGCGATTGGCGTCCGAAACTTCGACCAAAAGAAATTAAAATATTTTTTTTTCCTTGACTGCAGATCTTCCTGCCTTAAGGGTAAATAAATGCTTTATTTTAATCAAACTCAGGCTTCTCTATGGTTTTAATTTAAGGGGGGACTTTCCTTGAACCTGTTGGTTTAATCTTTAAACTAATAAGTATGTTTCTTGTCAAAAATATGAAAGAAACATTAACATTTCATTAAAAGGTTGTATTTTGTTGGAGATATTGATTATCATTCGAAACTAATATATAAATTAGTCACCAGAAATGTTCAAATTCATTCATAAAAATATTAGTGATCAATATTTTCCACTCTTTGATGAAAAAAAAGGTTATTTTTGTTGGTTGAATAGTACTATTTTTATGTTTTATACCGAATGAATGAAATGATAAACTCATATCTTTTTTTTTTTTTTTTTGAAAAGCTTGAGTTTAATAATGAAATAAAATCTCCCTTCTACAGTGAGAGAGCGAGAGAGTTTTATTGAAACGGGCAGTAGCCCCCACCGAGAATGTTCAGCGTAGCGTACCAGACTGATAACGTTGATGTTCAGTCCACAGGAGGGAGAAAAAACAAAAAAAAAACTTCCATGTAGTCTGATTAACCGGTATTAAGCAAAAAGCCACTCCTCTGACCGATTAACTGCTTTTTATCTACAACTCAACGCCCCACCCAAATAATCGCTAAGACACTTGAAATATTTCTGCGTATTTTTTTTTTTTTTTAATCCTCTTTCGGTCGTTTCCTTTATAAAATAAAATATATAATCAGGATATAAATAATTTTTGCTTCTTAAATAGATTTAAAAAAAAGATTATAACAATATTAAAGAAAATCTTGTTAATACAGTACCAGGCTTGGATCAACCGGACCTCGGTTTAACCGGCCTAGCCCATTAGTATTATAAATTAGATATATTTATTATTTTTGGAGTGCAATATGTTCATTTAGATGGTGAAAAGGGTGGGGGAGGAGTTCCCGAGTTTGATTACTCGCTTGCTTCCCAGTCTATTTTTACATTACATAGGCTTGAGATTTCTAAAACATAAATGAGCGATTATAATTTAAATGGGAAGTTTACTCGAAGTACCTTTCGTTGTTATAAGGTGTAAAGTAAAATCAAATTTTGTTTTGATAAAATTTATTGTAACTGATTCTGTACAGAGTTACAGTTTCGGAGTATTAAACGCCTCCATCTTCAGGCTGGCTAACAAACATTTGTGAACTAGTAAACTTATGATGGTTAAATTTTTTGTATTAATTTCCAGCCTGAAGATGGAGGCGTTGATTCTTCGAAACTGTAACTCTGTACAGAATCAATTGCAATAAAATTCCACCAAAACAAAATTTGTTTTACTTTACATCTTATAATAACGAAAGGTAGTTCGAGTAAATTTCCTATTTAAATTAAAATTATTCAAACTCGAACAATCGAGTCATTTTCAAAAATGAGCGAGTTAGGAAAACAAAAAAGTGTGATGATAATTAATGAAAATCAATTTTTCACCGAAACCTCGGATTAACCGGCCAAAAGCCAGAGTCTCGGTCCCGACCAGATCGGTTAAGCGGGGTTATTTATTATCAGAATACATAAAATAAGTTAAAATAAATAAATTAGGGCTATAGAGAGAATTCTCTAAAACAGCCCTGATTAATAAAAAATTTAAATAGGAGACAACGGGTCTGGAAAAAGATACTCTGAACGGGGACTTACACCGTAGGAGGATAGGGGCACAATAGATCCGGGAGGTCGCAGGGCAACATACACCCCTACGAGGGAATCTATCTACCTAAATAGGAGACAAAACAATTAACTTGTGAATCTTCTTAATTATAATTAGAGAATAAAATGTTTTATATTCCCTATGAGAAAGTAAAAATAAATCTATATTATTTAAGTTCACATTAAATAAGTCCATCAACGATAAAATTGGGGATTCCCTATATCTTGTATTGCATTTAGGGATAGCAAAATTACTTGATGACGGCTATACTGTAATTATGAATTCAAGATTGTTGTTTCGGTTCGAAATTAAATGATTTGTTAGTTAAGTGATAGACAAGAGTGAATGAAAGAGGCTGTGTATTGATTTATAAGGAGCCGTGTCAGCACTAATCCCTTCGCTTTTTGAATACTCCCTTCTTTCTCCGGTGGTTTAGGGAGTGTGTGGCTGAGTGAGTGAGTGAGTCATCCGCTGCAACAACCCTTTGTCCAGTCCATTAGGAACCCCCGAGGTCCACCTCAAGTGTCCCATTCGTGACCAGAGGGGCGTTAAATCCTCGGCTTACCTTCCTCAGCAGTTTCTTTTTGGCTTTTCTCTTTCTCTGCCCTTCCTTCCTTAAATGAATACGAATTTTATCTTTGCAAGAGTCTTTTTCTATTGACATTTAGATCAATAGAGAAGAAAGAAAATCAAAAGAAAAAATAAATCTAGCCAATTTAACTCAATAATTGTGATACGTTGTTTTCATAGGGATTTGTTTTTGTTCCAGGATTCTGTTTACTTTAACAACTAAATCATTTATGTTCGTCAGGATAAGAGAAGGTAGAAAATGCAGATAAAATTTTTTGTTATAAAAAAATATTTATCAAATTAATTTCACCATGAAGCTTCGATCCCAGGTCTAGGCCATCTTCATTGCTGGTAATAATCTAAGTTCTGACAGCAATAATCTGAGTTAATAAAGAAATATCTTTATAAAATGAAAGAGTGTGGATGCTGTCCAATAATTAAAAACTGTATCTGGTAGTTTACTTCTTGGACAAAGGATTTACAGATGGTATGTATTTATAATCAGAAAATTATTAAAAATTTTAATAATTTTTTACTTTCTCTTACCTATGTATATATGTAATATATATATAGAGAGAAAGTATTGGATTCATGTCAAAAATTGGATGTCGAGATTTTGATGGATCTTCACGTTTTGAGGTCCCCTGAATCCAAAAAAGTGGTTTTCGCGACATGGTCTGTCTGTGTGTGGGTGGGTGTGTGGGTGTGTGTGTGTGTGTTCAATTTTAAGCATGAAGGAATTGAGCTACGAGGTTGAAATTTTATATTTTAGTTAAACACCCCCCGGGACCGGAAAAATAAGCTTTTAATCAAAATCGGCCAAAGAGTACTAGTACTTTACTGATGTACTTTTTCAGTTTTTTTCGATTTTCTCAAAATTTGCTCCCGATTTTTTTTTAAATTCAAAAATCAATTATTTTTTAGATGCTCTTTCAAATGTATATTCTCATTTTGCGATTGAAATCTTCTGAAGACCACTTTACTCTTGTATTTCATAGGGAAGATAGGAGAAATGGTTGCCATGGTAACAAAATATAAATATTTTCCCATACTTATAAATTTTACATCTGAATTCATATGTTCCGTACTGTCATGTCGGGAACTAAATATATGTCGACACAAAAAATCTGGTGTGACAAGCACAGAACACAACTTTCGATTACCGAAGGTAAGAGAAAGTTGTGTGCTGTGCGCCAGTCACACCAGATTTTTTGATTATAAATACATACCATGTGTAAATCCTTTGTCCAAGAAGTAAACTACCAGATACAGTTTTTCTTGAAATATCTTTACTTTTGCTATGAGGAAATCATATATGTTCAGTTTGTTGCGGTTAGCATTTCACATTTCCATTATTGTCAGCCCACTCTGAAGATAGCCTTGACCTGGAGCCGAAAAGTTATCCTTGAAGGCGTTAATTTGAATAAAATTGAGTGCAGATCTTGTATGAAATTGAGAATCTAGAATAAATATCAACACTTTACAAGAATTTTTATTTTAAGTTTCGCAATATCATTCATTTTTCTTCTCTTTATATATATATATATTTACTTATGAAAATGTCAACCAATTAAAATCAGAGGGGAAGTACAGGATCAACCATTAAGAGATATTAAAATAATGACGATGAGAGAGAAAAAATAAATACAAATAATTACTTTAAAGGGTGACTGAGTCATTTTGAAAATTAATTTTTTTTTTTTACTTAAAAATAATTTAACTAATTGAATAAAAAAATACAGATATACCGGTAGAGAAATTAAAAAAAGACAATATTTACATTAAATATTAGGATTGACTCCCTGGCGAATGGGCTGTATATATATATATATATATGAATTTATGTACTTTAAAAAATTAGTTTTGAATATTTCAAATAAATCAGTCTTTTATTTGCAGATGAACTTCAAATATTTAAGAAATTTATTTATTTATTTTTCTCTTACTTAAACTTTACAAGTACACTAAGTATAAATTTTTCTAGAAGTTATTATTTCCTCTCCCTTGAGCGAATTTTTAACCCCCCTCCCCCTTCCCTCCATCTTTAAAAATTAAAAGTAAAAAATTGTAACAATTATGATTTCAGGTGAGCCTGGCTGAAGAGAATAACAGCAACCAAGCAACTCCAAATGGGCGCACTGAGAAACAAGACTGTTGAGCACCTGCCTGAAGACATCGATTCTAATTTAACTTCCAATAATTGTTTGATCTCAGCAGCCGAAATTAAATTTAAAAAAATCTAGTGTGACTGATCGCACAGGACACAACGTTCTCTTATCTTAGCTCATCGAAAGTTGTGTTCTGTGCACCAGATTTTTTGTGTCGAGATATATTTAGTTTCCGCCGATATATTAGAATGCAAGATATACAAATTTATAAATATGGGAAAATATTTATATTTTGGCCCTCGGGGCTTGGTTAGCGTGCTAACCTCGTATACCAAACGTCGCGGGTTCGGACCCCAGGCAGTCCGATGATTTTATTTAAGCCAATTGGATACCAAATGGCTTAAATAAGAATGCCTGGACCCCAAATAATATATATTCATAACGGTTATCGTCAAAGTCTTGAATGGCCTGAGTGCCGAAAAGACAGTGTGAATGTGTGTGAGTGTGAGTGTGAATGAGAAAAAGTGTGAATGTTTTTTTTTTTTTTTTTCAAAAAAAAAAAAAAAAATTTATATTTTGTTTTCATGGCAACCATTTCTCCTATCTTTTTGAATTTTAATCAAAATCGTTAGAGCTAATTTTGAGAAATTCGAAAAAACTAAAAAAGTGCATCAGTAAAGTACTAGTAATTTTTGACCGATTTTGTTTAAAAGCTTATTTTCACGTTTCAGGGTGCGTAACTTATATATAAAATTTCAACCTCGTAGCTAAATTCCTTCATGCTTGAAATTGAACCCAGACAGACAGACCATGTTGCGAAAAAAACTTTTTTGAATTCAGGGGACCACAAAACGTGTATATCCATCAAAATCTCGACATCGAATTTTTGACAGGAATCAAATACTTTCTTCTTTATATATAGGCCTATACATATATAGGTAAGAGAAAGTAAAAAGGGTTTAATTTCAATATCCGTATTTCTAAACCAGAAGTCCCTGTTTACACGCTACACGTTTACACTGACCACTATCACTGACAGGAGCCTTGAAATATTCAATAGTAGGCAGTGATGGACGCTTTTGTCATGTCATTTAATTGTTTTGTTGAATTAAAGTTAGAATTCTTTTCTACGATTGAACCACAAGTTTCCATTATATATTTTTCATATTTTTTTTAAAAACAATGAAATAATCACATGAGAAGACCTATGGGATTCCTGTACTGTGCGCACCCAACAAAAAGAACACTGTACAAATGGAATCAATATATTTCAAGACTCCCATCACTTTCAGGGTGTCCATCGGCCTATTGTCTATTACCTATTTTTTCTCTTTACTTTTATTTAATTATCGAAAATGGGGAGACTAATAGTGCAATGTACTTTTCCGCTGAGGGGCTTAAATTCCTGAAGTGTACTAGATTCACTTGTTGAGCCGATTATTATGATCCCAACTAATTTCATATTGAATCCATATACATATTTACTTAATCCCTTCTCTTTTATTATTACTATTATTATTAAAGCAGAGGGAACTCATAAAAATAAATCCGTTTTGCGTGAGCGTGACCGATAACACGAACAGGCTTTTGTTTGTTTTGATCCCCTTCCTCTTTTGAGTGTTAATTGAAATCAAAGCTAGGTGTAATTGTAACCTAACTCCAAAAGGGAATGAGGAGGTTATATATCCACCCCCTTCCCTCATAGGCTTAATTTTAACGTTTATTGTCTCGGTGAGTAATCCAGGGGGCTGCTTTATCTTGTCCTGACACTCGTGTCTCCATCATAAATCAGAGCTGGAATTTCCTCAATGGATTTGTTCAACCATTTTTATGAGTGAATTTTTACTTTTTTACTTTCTCTTACCTATGTATATATGTAATATATATATAGAGAGAGAAAGTAGTGGTTTCATGTTCAAAAATTCGATGTCGAGATTTTGATGGATATACACGTTTTGATTCTCCTGAATCCATAAAAGTGGTTTTCGCAACAGGGTCTGTCTGTCTGTCTAAAAATATTGGATGAGAAGTTGACTATTTGGGACAAAGAAAAGGTTCATGAAATGGTAAACATTTTAAAGATAAAAGACTTGTAAGTTATGAAAAAAATTTATTAGAGAAATACTTTTTTAAAGTAAAGGTTGAAAAGGTGGATATTAAATATGGAACATGGTCTATGATGGGAGGTATGGAGATTCAACCGAATTAAATTTAAATGAATACGGAAAAAGAACACATAAATATGTAATAACTAATTGTAAGTCAATAAATAATAATAGTCAGTTAGCAAATGTAAATCTAATCTACACGAATTAAAAATTGTGCCTGGACTCCCAATAGATATTATAAATAATAACGGTCATCGTCAAAGTCTTAAATGGCCTAAGTTGCCGAAACGACTATGTGTGTGTGAGTGTGAATGAGAAAAAAAGTGTGAGTATTAAAAAAAAAATATATATATCTTGAATTCTAATATATCGGCGGAAACTAAACATATGTCAACTCAAAAAATCTGGTGGGACAAGCACAATATAAAACTTTCTTACCAAAGGTAGGAGAAAGTTGTGTGCTGTGCGACCAGTCACACCAGATTTTTAAAATTATATATATATATATATTAAGGCTAAAACTAATAAATATAGTTTGTGATCTGGCACTTGGATAGGAATGGCATATTGAGGTTTTTTCTGTTTTTAGTTTGTTCTTTTTTTTAATTAAAAAAAAAATAATAAAATTCTTCTCTTTTTTTAAGAAGGCCATATACATACACTCTAAAACGATTTAGCTGCGCAACTAAGTTAAGTTTCCGGGTTTCACACATGTATGGCGCTAACGACCCATGTAGTTTACATACATGTCCTAAGTTAGATTTTTTAGTAGGTTAGACATCTGTTAAAGATAACCAACCGCAATTCGATCATAATTCATAATGCAATATTATTTTGCCTAACAAAGAAGATGTCCAGTTTTGGGCCAAATAAACAACATTTGCGGGACGTTTTGTTTTACTGTTTTAACTTGTAAAAAATGCACCTGAAGCACGTCATTTTATTGAAGAGGCCTATAATATGCACCATCGAAAACCAGCGGTAAAGATTATTTCAAACACTTAAAAAGTGGCGATTTCGACACTGATAACAAAAAACGCTTTGGTGGGACCTAAAAGGAATTGCATACTATGAGCTGTTGAAACCGGGCGAAAGTGTCAATGCGGATCGCTACCATCAACAACTGATCAATTTGAACCAGACATTGCTCGAAAAACGGCCAGAATGAGGCACAAGACACGAAAGAGTGTTATTGCAGCAAGGCATCGCTCCGTCCAATTGCAATTCTATCGTACAGGACGCCATCAAAATGATGAAATGAGATCTGCTACCGCTTCCGCTATATTCTCCAGATATGTCCCAGTCTGATTATCACTTGTTCCGGTCGATGGCGCATGGCTTCGCAGAACTACAACAACTTGGCCAAATTCGAAGAAGTGCAAATTTGGTTGAATGAATGGATTCGATTGAAGGTCGCGTTATTTTATCGTTGCGGAATTCATGTATTACCAGAGAGATAGCAAAAATGTGTAGTTAGCGTAGGGCGATACTTTGAATAAACCATTTTTTCTATTTCTCTTTAAATTTTTCATTTTTTATTGATCAAAAAAAAAAAAAAAAACTGGAAACTTAGTTGCGGACCTATATATATTTTCAGCAAACAAATTGATATCCATTTATTTTGAATAAATATAAATACGATTGACTGGATCATAACTTACAGCTCTTTACTTTTGATGTAATAATATTGATATTGCAATTATTTTTACCCTCTCGGCTGGGGTGGCGGAGGGGGAAGGGTACTTCTCTTTTAATTAAAATTTAGATTTAGTCATAAAATGTCTTTTATTTGATTTATATATAATAATAATTAGAAAATAAATATTGGACGATCATATTTAAAAATTTCAAATTAAAACTTCAAAACGAGGTTGCTATTCAAAGAAATTTTGAACACTCTATGTTTATTTTTTCATTTTAATGTTATAATTTGCATTTAATCAGAGTTTCACACTATTAAAGGTAAATTTATTTATACAAGATTGGAATGGGCCCGGGGGGGGTAGGGGGGGGGGGGGGGGGGGCCCCCCATGGTACCGGTTGGCCTATTTTTTCTAGTGTCAATCCATTAACTAATGATATTCCTCTACTTCTTATTACACCCCTACAAACAAAGCTTTTTCGAACTCTAATTGTAAGATATCTCAATTTAAGATTGAGAGGAAGAGGTTTAAGAGATTTTTTTGTTTTCCTATAAAATTATTCATTTCCGCTTCCAAACGATTTTCTCTATAGTTAGATACCGAAAGACTAGCTAGTTTGATTAATGAGTTTTAATTACAATGTTAAATCACAAACCCATTCCAGGGGAACAAACATCAAACAATATAATAGATGGAATTGAGATAGAGAGAAAGAGGGGGGGAGTGAAGTGAACTATCTCTGGGAATTTGAATTCGAAATTCAGAGAGATTAGTCTTGTAACTAATCTAAAAGGGAAAGGGTTATTATAGATCAATTTCTACGAAGAGAAATACTAATCATACCATATGATTGAATGATAAATGATGGCTACAAAGAGCATTTAATTTTTTCGTAGAAATTTATGTTTTGAATAAATTGGATCAAAGAACATTTTTTTTTTTTTTAACACTCACACTTTTTTCTCATTCACATTCACACAGTCTTTTCGGCAACTCAGGCCATATAAGACTTTTACGATAACCTGTTATTGATTATTATACATATTGGGGGTCCAGGCATTCTTATTTAAGCCATTTGGTATCCAAATAGATTAAATAAAATCATCGGACTGCCTGGGTGCGGAACTTCGGCATAGAAGGTTAGTACGCTAACCACTACACCAAGCCCGAGGGCAAAGAATAACATTCGTGTCATTAATATATTTAACAGTTTATTTAGTTCAAACCAGATGTCCAATTTAAATAATAATCTACAAATCTTTAATTTATATATTTCTTATATATATAATAATACAATAGTCTTAAAATGTTTTCTTTATTGTCATTATTCAATTTATTGTCAACTTATTTTTCGCCCTCGGGGCTTGGTGTAGAGGTTAGCGTGCAAGGGCGGATACAGGGGGGGGGTAAAGGGGTATTTACCCCCCCCCGAGATTCGAAAAAAATACCTTTTTTCGCAAAAAAATTTATTTTTAATGTAAAATTTTTAAAATTAATACTTAAAAATTTGATTTGTATTTATATTCTGGCAAACAAGTACAGAATGCGCTTTTAAATTGCCGAAATTAAAAAAAAATAGTGTGTTGTGCGACGAGTCACACCAGATTACCCCCCCCCCCCGAGAAACACCTCTGGATCCGCCCTTGTTAGCGTGCTAACCTCGTATACCAAACGTCGCGGGTTCGGACCCCAGGCAGTCCGATGATTTTATTTAAGCCATTTGGATACCAAATGGCTTAAATAAGAATGCCTGGACTCCATATTTGTATATTAAATCAATATTGGTTATCGTAAATGTCTTATATGGCCTGAGCTGCCGAAAAGACAGTGTGAATGTGAGTGTGAATGAGAAAAAAGTGTGAATGTTAAAAAAAAAAAAAAAAACTTCTTTTTCCTAGATTATTAAAAAAATCTTGTGAATAAATTCCTTCTTTTGACACTAATTAGTAAATACACCCATTGAGATAATAATTCCAACTTCTAGAACAATTATAATTCACAATTTCATAAATTTGCAGGTCATCTCATCCCAAGAAATAACCAGAGGTGGAGCAATTAATTCTTGCACAAGTGGACTACTCGATACAAGAAATCACCGACGACTTCTTTGTCTTCAGGAACACAATTCAACAAGCGAACGACGCGAAAATAGTTCAGCATTGGACAACACTGACAAGGAACCGAGTTGGACGAATAAGTTGAGATCTCTTAAATCAAACCGTTGCACTGAAAAACTAAATAGAATAGATTTTCTCAGCATCGCCTGGTCTAAATCTTTTAAAATTTAGTACAAATTAAGTATTTTTTAAGACGTTTGTCGCAAGTTTTCCCTCCTTCATTATATCTATCTATTGAGAGGAGGGATGGGGTCCTTAAATCGCTCCTTCCTCATTATAAAATTCTGGGTACGTCTATGAGACAATTTCTTAAAAGCATATATGTGCTATATAGCCTAATGTATATAAATTTGAATAGGACTAATGGAGCTAACTAGCTCTCACTCAACACAATAAATTGTTATTCATATCTATTTTATTTTACTTTTTTATTTATTGACACCATATCTTATTACTACATTTGATCCACCTTCCTTGTGCATTAACTAGCATGGGCGTAACTAGAGAATTTGGCTGGGGGGCCATGGGACCAGCTATCCTCCGGGGGGCCTGGAAAGTCCCCTATTTTCTCAATTTTTCTTGGGGCAGGAAGCTTTCTGGAGGGGGGGGCCTCCCCCTCGGCACCCCTCTAGTTACGTCCATGTTAAATAGACAATGTTGCCTTGAGAGATTTCGTATAATAAATCACTCCAAATTTGAGCGCATATAAAAGAAGCTATGTTGGATTAAACAGCAGAAGTATTTTCGATAAAATTTTTGTATTAGAGTTTGGCAATCGATTTCGTTTAATGTGACAACATAATCTCACTGTTTGGTGATAAATCGTTAAAAATTTTAACTTTTGATTTTTGCTTTTAAACCCAACACAGATACTAAATAATTTGTATACATGTTCATTTTGCAGAGTGCTTCTTAAACTTTTTGAAGTCGCGGCCCCCTTGGAACCCAATTCAATTTTTCACGGCCCCCCTATTTTTTAAATTTCTCTTACCTATATGTATATGTTAATAGACATATATATATAGAGAGAAAGTATTGGATTCATGTCAAAAATTCTATATCGAGATTTTGATGGATATACTATACACATTTTCAGGTCCCCAGAATCCAAAAAAGTGGTTTTCAAATCGGCCAAAGAGACCAAAATATAAATAAACAAATGGTTTATAAATTTTTCAAATTCAAATGTACCTAACTATCTGTCGGAAACTAAATATATATTGATACAAAAAAATCCTTCAAAATCCAAGATGTAGGCTTTTCACAGATTGAATGATGAAGTAACTGCGGCCTATAGAAGCGAAATAACCTTCATCCCAGAATCCAAAGTTTTTTTAGTACAAATGAAATATGGGCCCTGTTACGTATTAGTGTGTCAAGCGCCACCTAGCGAGTTTTGAGAAAATTAACATTAAAGTTTTTTGTTTTGATTAGATTATATATAATTTTTTTTGTCAATTGTGCAAGTAACATTAAATATAAATTTTTTTTGGACATATTTCATAAAAAATACTATTAATTATAGCATTAGATACAATATTCCTTGCTTAACTCAATTTTAAATTTTTTGGCGCTTGACACGCTAATGCATAACAGGATCCATTTAATAATTATTGACCCAATTCTGAGTAATCTTTTGGTGAGTTTTGTTTTACCCTAAATGGGTTCAACAAATTTTTCATACAAAAAAAAAACATTAATTGTTAAGTTTATCACATTTTTTACTTTCTCGTATAGAAAAAGTTATGTAATCGTAAAAAAATTCACCTCGGAGATTTTGAGGTTCCTCCACGTTTTAGACCCCCTGTTTTCTATAAATCTTGCCATAAAGATTAATGAACGTCTAGGTTTCCCTTCTGGAACCGAATTAGGTCAGATGATTTGATGAAATAGCAATAAAGGAACTTTTTCCTCTTTTTTTTTTTGTTATCTTTTCTCACTCCATCCTCAGGATAAGGTTGAGGGACAGATACATGCCTTATCAGTCCTTTTATTCGACTTTCCCTTCTTCTTTAAGTTCAGCCCCTCTTTTATCAATCAATATTATAACTGAAATTTGTTACAAATTCTATTTTTACTTTCTCTTAACCTATATGAAATATATATAGAGAGAAAGTATTGGATTCATATAAAAATTCGATGTCGAGATTTTGATGGATATACACGTTTTGAGGTCCCCTGAATCCAAAAAAGTGGTTTTCGCAACATGGTCTGTCTGGGGGGGGTGTGTGTGTGTGTGTGTGTGTGACTGGGTTCAATTTAAACCATGAAGGAATTGAGCTAGGAGATTGAAATTTTATATTTAAGTTTTGTACCTTCCTGGATCGTGAAAATAAGCTTTTAATCAAAATTGAACAAAGAGTACTAGTACTTTATTGATGTATTTTTTCAGTTTTTTTTTTTTTTTTTTTTTTCGATTTTCTCAAAATTCGTTCCAACTATTTTGATTAAAATTCAAAAATCAATTATTTTTTAGATGCTCTTTAAATTGTATATTCTCATTTTGACATTGAAATCTTCTGAATACCACTTTACTCTGGTAATGGTTGCCATGGTAACAAAGTATAAATATTTTCCCATACTAATAAATTTTACATCTTGAATTCTAATATTTCGGCGGAAACTAAATATATGTCGACACGAAAAATCCGGTGTGACAACACAGAACACAACTTTCGATTACTGAAGATAAGAGAAAGTTGTGTCCTGTGCGACAGTCACACCAGATTTTTACCTATACAATCACAGGGCCATAAAAAATTTATTCGGGAGGTTTTTTAGATAATCCTTGTTCAATGAATACATTTTCTAATATAAGAAAAATATTTATTATTTCTAACAGAGTTAAAAATTTTAACAATATACTGTATGTATATTACTTATTTTTTATTCTTCGATAAGATTTCGAATAAAGGTCGAAAAGTATTAATAATATAAAATAGCTATCTGAAATATTTTATTTACTAGCTTGTTCTGATTTTAAAACAGGGTATCAGTTATCTAATCTGATTTGTGATTTGAAATAACCGCCGCAATGCGATTGAAGAAGTTACCCTGATAAACACGTGTTGCGCCACTAATCAAGAGCGCCCTGAAGTTATGCAAAATCTTTATCAAAATGATATTTTGAATGCCTATTTCTAAGGGATGTTTGATTTTTTTATGTATATAAATATGAAATTACCATTTTATAATGCTTTTCAAGTGATATGCTTGTGAAAGTAAAATATGGTTGATGCTAAACTCCATAATATATATAACATACTATAAATATCGTTTAAAGTTTAAATGGCTTAACAATGTTCATAGATAAATAGATTTTACTTTACAACAGAACATAGAGAAGATCTCAAGAGAGGTTTTTAGCTGAAAATCTTGATAACGAAATTTTTCGCATTATTGCGGTGTCTAACACGAATATATTGAAACCTCGATCTTTCCTATGTAGCATTGAAAATAAAAACAAAACATAATTTCGAATTAGTTTTTATCCTAGGAATATCAGATAATTAAGAGAAGAAATATTCTCGAGAGTCACGAGAAGAAAAAATGCAAATGCATGGGAATTACAATATTCGAATTTCAGCATTCTAAATAAATTGCAAATTTTATGAAATTTTCTTTTAAACCCTTGAGTTTGATTATAAATAATTAAGTAATGTAAAAAGCTAAAAGTGAAAAAGAAACAATAATTTTTTTTTTTTTTTATTTAATTTAAGGTCTTTTTCGGAACAATAAATAATTCTTCTAAACTAATTTTAAAATAATTTGGAAAAATTATCTATAATGTAGAGAGCATTTCATGTTATAGGCCTATAATAAATAGAATATAAACATGATCAAAATAAACTACATAAAAAGAAAATACAATTTTATCCTAGCAACAGCAGAAGTTAAATTCGCCAGGAACTTAATGGCTTTATAAAAAGATTTTGCCCGTCTTGGGGGGGGGGGGGGGGGGGGGGGGGGGGGGGGGAGGGTTTGGGGAAGGGGGGGGGGAAAAAAAAAAAAAGGGAGGGAGGGGGGGGGGAGGGGGGGGAAAAAAAAAAAAAGGGGGGGGGGGGGGGGGAGGGGGGGGGGGAAGGGGGGAAAGAGGGGGGGGGGGGGGGGGGGGGGGAAAAAAGAGGAAAAGGGGGGGGGGGGGGCAAAAGAGAAGAAGGGGGAGAAAAAAAAAACGGGGGGGAGGGGGAGTATCAAAAAAAAGGGCAAGCAAAAAAAAAATCTTATTTGGAATAAAAGAGCTGTTAAAAAGAGTGAGAGAGAGAGAGAAAAAAGAGAGGGATGAATTTTTAGTGATGCCATTTAGATGAAAAACTTGACCAAAATCCACGCCATGACTAAAAATAACAATATTATTGAAATGACCAACCAGCAAGGGAGATACGAATAACATTATACGTTCCTTTTTTTCTCTCTTTGATCCTTTCCTTAGTCCATAAATCAAATGAATGCAGTAGCAGCTTTTCGATTTATGGACCCATGGGCTTCCCTTTCCTTCATTGTTACTTGCTAGTGATAATTGCGATCAGAAAAGAGTTGGACAATATTGTTTCCCTTTCTTTCACTTGTTGGGATAAAAAAATGTTTTGATATTTAAAAATCTGGTGGGACTGATCGCACAGCACACAACTTTCTCTTAACCTTTGGCAAGAGAAAGTTGTGTACTCTGCTTGTCACACCAGATTTTTTGTGTCCAAACTTGACCACGCGATTCATAGATGGCCCTGAGCTACGAATGCTTCCACTTCAGTAAAGTGTACTTCAAACGATTTCAACGAAAAATTCACTGATATACTTTTTAAAGGTGATCTAAAAAATAGTTAATTTATGAATTTTAAACAAAATTGTTGCAACGAATTTTGAGAAAATGCAAAAAACTGAAAAGGTACATCAGTAAAGTACTAGTACTTTTTAGCCGATTTTCTTCAAAGCTTATTTTCACGCCTCAGGCAAAGTGCCAAGCCTAAATACAAAATTTCAACTTCGTAACTCTTATTTTTTTTCCAATGAAGTACAAGAGTAAAGAGTACTTCAAAACACTTTAAAAACAAAATGAGAATATACATTTTAAATAGTATGTTAAAAATAATTGATTTATGAATTTTGAACAAAATCGATGGAGCGAATTTTAGGAAAATCGAAAAAAAACTGAAAAAGTACATTAGTAAAGTACTAGTACTTTTTGGCTGATTTTGATCTAAAGCTTATGATCATCTCTTGGAAAGATGCCTAACTTAAATATAAAATATCAACCTCGTAGCTCTTTAAATTGCTGAGATATTTTGTTTACAGACAGTTAGACAGACCATGTCGCTAAAACGACTTTTTTGGATTCAGAGGACCTCAAAACGTGTATATCCATCAAAATCTCGACATCGAATTTTTGACATGAATCCAATTCGTTCTCTATTTATTTTATATATAGGATAAGAGAAAGTAAAAATCTGGTGTGACTGGTCGCTCAGCACACAACTTTCTGTTATCATTATCCCAGTCTCCCCTATATTGATAATTTTTACTTTTTTTTAAGTTAAAGAGTTCTGTATAGCCATACATATCTCCTGCTGAGAATCTTGGTGGCGAAAGTCGGAAATACAACAATTCGAGAAAAGGAGTTTGTAAGTTTTATAAACATAAAAACATTTAAATAAGCCGGGCCACAAATGAAAAGGACAGAATCAATAGCAAAGAACGGAAATATATTTTCGCCACTTTGGCTCTCAATAAGAGAACATTTTAACAACGTTTCGTAGGCTTAACTCAAAAATTGAGGGGCACTAGCTAGGCGTAAGGTGGTAATATATAGAAAGAATTAACGACAGTGGAATAAACATATAATTAAAATTTATTAACTTAAATAGCGGAAAAATGTAGGTAGCACTCGCTGAGGGTTGAAACACGAATTTGTACTCAACATGCCCTAGCAATAGACCACTGGACCGCACTCGGATGTTGTTGATAGAAAATTACGCCATTTCATTAGGAGAGACAATCCATCTGAAGAAAAAAAATTAAATTTTTCCGTTCACACTGCCCGTCTGGCACTGCTATCGTGCAAGAAATAAATTCCTTTTTAATTCTTCATGGGCCAACATTTTATTAATGATAAAATAACCTTAAAAAATTTATTTTTATTTGTCAAGGAAAATTTTATTTAGAACTAATTATCAAATTTGTGAAAATAGCAATCTATATAAGTTCATTTGACATTAGTAAATGGCAGATTAAATTAAATTTAAAAAAAAAGGGAATTTTTTAATTGAAGTAATTTGGTATGGGAATAAAAAAAAATCCACTTTATTTTAAAATTCAATCTCTCTTTGATCTTGGCATCCATACTTCTTCCTCATACATTAAAAAAAAAGTTCACTCAATCTAATTAATTAAATTTGACAGCTTTTTTTTTCGTCTTTTACTTTTTTTCTTTTTAACTGTCAATCTGGATTTGAAAAATTTTCTTAATTTGCTATCTCATTTTTTTAATGGAAATCGATTATCCGATGCGATATATTCAAGAATTTAAATGTCAATAAAAATGAGGGAGAACCAATTCAATCGTTGATTTTACTTTAAAAAAAAAAAAAAAAAAATTGAGGGTATTCATTTATGCATCCCTTTTCTAATTGACGTCTCTTTTGTATGAGTCTAAATTAACTATTGTCTATCTAGAAATTTACCATATACAATAATCCATGCGTGTTTCTATGTAAATGAGAAATGCCTTCAGAGGCAGAGTATTTATTAGTTAAAAATTTACATGAGAAAACCATCAGAAATTTTTAAATTTCTAAACATCTCTATTGTTTATTAGGTGACACGAGTTTAAATTTTAATATTATTATGTAAAAGGTGTGCATCTGTCAGTTTGTATTCTTTTAAATCCCGCATCTTCTAAAAATAATTTAATTTTTTTTTTGAGATTGAAGTTTAAAGGGTCCGGACCTCCTTCAGAGGACCCTCCACCTGCTCTCTCAGTCTACTGTTTTGGTGAGATCGTATGGAGAACAAAATCTCCGGCTTTTCCAGGCATACCCCGGACATTAGACAATGCTAGGAAATTCCATGATATGCAAGGGCGGATACAAAGGGGGGAGGGGTAAAGGGGATTATTACCCCCCCCCCTCCGAGATTTGAAAAAAATTTATTTTTAATTTAAAATTTTAAAAATTAATACTTAAAAATTTGATTTGTATTTATATTCTAGCAAACAAGTACAGAATGCGCCTTTAAATAAGCGAAATTAAGAAAAAATTGTGTGCTGTGCGACGAGTCACACCAGATTAACCCCCAGAGAAACACGTCTGGATCCGCCCTTGATGATAAGAGAATACATTTTTTAAATCTTATTTTAAAATGAAATTCTGGCAATTGGAAAATCACGGGAAATAAAAATCTATAACTCAATAATAATAATTAAATGGATGTAGCGTTAGAGCTATTATTAAAAAAGAAGGAAGGGAGAAACAGTCAAAAATAAAGCAGCATCAGAATGCTAATTGAATTTTGAGACCTCTTTATTGTTTCATCATCAGTCTTTGATTTATTAAATAGTGCCTAGGACTTAGTTATTAAAATGCAGGCAAGTTACATGTACATTAGGGTGGTCCTTATTTATAGAGGTCAAATTTTTTTTTTTTAGATATTTAATAGCAGGTAGGCCCTACCCGTAGATCTTTTCCATTGCATTAAAAAATAATATCTGTCAAATTTGAACTCATTTGTAAAACAGAATACGCGTGACCCATCTTCTTTGAACTTTGAGAATTTTCTTGAAACTAGCATTCCCTTTGTTTTCGTCCTAAACTACTAATTTAATTAATTTCACATTCGATTAAAACTAGAAATTTATTATATTTAGAATCTTCTATTCTTTAAAAGTACCCTAATTAATATAATAGAACTAATAAGAAAAGATAGATTTTTTATAACCCTATTTTCCTCAAATGCTTTATTTTAATTATGAGGAAGCAGCATAATTAAAAGGGTGGAGGTCCTGGTTCGAATCTACAGGGTACAACTTTTGCCCAATCTTAAACACAAACATATCTCGCAAATTTGCTATCTTAAACGATAATGAACAGCCTATTTGAGCATTGTTTAAAAAAAATTCCATCCTTTTCAAACAAGGCTCTACCTAGTTAATATTATTTGATTAAAGCATTTGAATGTAACATGTCAAAAAGGTCATTCAAACTTTCTTTGAATGCTTGGGCTCCGTCCTTGGGCCATAGCGCAGTTGCGAATACCCATCCGACTCTTGTGCTAGGAGTCTAAATAATATCCCGTGGACTAATTAGGGTAGAATAAAGATATGCGCCTTGAATTCTGATTCTAAAGAGAGATAGTTTAAATTGTATCATCTGTCAAGATTCCTCAGCATAAATCTGTTCATATTTCTTTTTCATTTCATAATCATTTGCCAATCATATTTTCCAGTTAAATTATATAAAATTTTATTTAACAAATGTGTGAGTATGTTTAGTCAAATCCGAATTGAGGTATTTATTGAATATTAATATCTTATTCCAATAAATAGATCTCGAAAATTATTTAAATAAAATTATATACAAGATATTCGAGATATCAAAAGAAATTGTACACTGCTTCAAGAAATTAAAGCACCATTAGGGTAACGTTACCGAAACGTCTCAAAAGCAAACAGATGCTGTTTCACCCATTAATATAATTAATTGTAGAGTATTTATTATAAAAGTCATAGAAAAAAAATCTCATCTCGTAATAAAAATAAAAGAGATTATATATTTAACTTATTTATATAAGTTTCAAAAAAGTTTTAATTGAAATAAAAAATAAAAGTACAAAGTTCCTTCGGATGGATTTTTTTTTAATAATGGGAATTGAACTCTTAATCCTGAAATTGAGGGGGAGAACGAAATTACTGGGAATTTATTATCGTTTGTAGGTAGGTATGTTTGTAATGATGATACGAAATATAAATTGGAATTTTTCGTGGTGATAAATCAGAAAGAGTGAGAGACAGGCATTAGTACAATCCCTTCAATGTTAAGGGCATGAGGATAGACGAAAAAAAAGATTCATTTAGATGGATGAAGAATTGCATGAAATGTTTCTAAAATAGTGAAAAATATAATTAAATAGTTGCTGACTAATAGAAATTTTTTTTAAATTTAATTAGCTTATATTGCAATATTCCCTAAATAAATTTCAAGTCAATTGAATTGTTGAAG
>JAKCPI010010344.1:0-114662 GCA_023213315.1 Euborellia annulipes
ATAGCAAGAATAATGGTATAAAAAAAAAAATAAATAAAAAAAAAAAAGAAAAAAAAAAAAAAACCATTAGTAAAAGTCAGATTCTGATTAGGGTTTCTATTATAAACGTGGAGAGTGCCTTGATAATGTCATAATTCAATTTTCCTAGGAGTTGAAGAAGTGAAGGTGGATCTCGGAAATGCGGTTGAATGGCATTAAATAGTTTCTTTCTTTGGAGTCTGTATAAGTGGCAGGAGAATATTAGGTGCTGAGGAGTAGCCGAGGCGAGGGAGCACGCACAGAGAGCTGACGGTACTATGGAAAATCGGTGAAGGTGAGCGTTGCAGCGGGTGTGTCCAGATCTTAATCTATTGATTATTGTGATTTCTTGTCTCTTCAGGTTGTTGAATTTGAAAAACCATGGAGCAGCCGGTGTTGGTTTAATTTTGTGAAGGTGAGAACCTCTGGTCATAGCGGTGTATGCCCAGTGGTTGGACCATTCTTTGGTGATTTTATCTTTTATTCTGAGTAGGACATCTCTCCAAGGTAATCTCTCATTAAGTGGAGAGCCTGCAATTGCAGCCCTCTTCGCCAGATAGTCGGCGGTTTCATTACCTGGATTATTATTATGTCCCTTAACCCATTTCAAAGATATATTTTGGCCCTTTAATCTGGATTGCTGAATTTGACTTAGAATTTCCGAATCCAAATGATTAATTTTCTTCCCCACTATTGCAGATTGGATGGAAAATAGAGCTGATTTGCAGTCCGTGCAGATTAAGGTGTTATGGGATGTCGAGTTATTTACGTATATAATTGCCTCCCTGATGGCAATCATTTCTGCGGAAAATATCGATAGTTCATTTGGAAGTTTGAGTAAATAGAAGTTTGATTCATTCCAATCGTATACTGCGCAGCCTGTTTTGTCCTGGGATTTTGAGGCGTCTGTGAAAATCACTTTATCAAAGCTATTTAATGAAGGTAAGTTGGAGTCCAGATATATTCTCGTGGGTGAATTTAATACTGCAAGGGGAAGGGTAAATTTAGGGGCTAAAGAAAATTTTTTCACCGGAATATTTAATTCCCTTAACTTTAGAGAGGCTAGGATTAGAGGAGGAATTTTTGACTTGCTCCAAAACGATGAATTATAGAATTTATTTACTAAGTCATTAATAGATTCTATTGCGGGATGGTAGAAGAGAGAGCTTCGCTTTATGCAAAATTTTTGAGCCATTAATTGAGTTCTGAATTCTAAGGGAGCTTCGTTAGCCTCTATCAGGATAGCGTTAGTGGGAGTAGTTCTTAGATATCCCATACATATCCGAAGAGCTTTGTATTGGATTTTCTCCAGAATTTCAATGGATGACTTGCATGCCGAGCCGAACAAAAAATTCCCATAGTCCAGACGTGAACGAATCAAGGCATTATAGATTTGTAGCATTACACGCGGATGGGCGCCCCAAGTAAAACTAGCCAAAACCTTTAAAATTGAGATGCTTTTAATCAGCTTCTCCCGAAGATAGTATATTTGTCCTTTCCAGCTTAGCTTCGAGTCTAATATTAAACCAAGGTATTTAATATTAGCGACAACCGGAATAGAGATGTTTTGGTCTAAATTTATACGGCACAGGGAAGGAACTCTTTTTCTTGTGAAAAGACAAGCTGACGACTTACTACAAGAGAGGGACAGATTGATATTGTTAAGGTGGTTTATCAAGTTTATTATTGAAGATCTTACAGTATCAATGCACTTTTCAAGACGGGTACTAGACGAGTAGATGGTTATATCATCGGCATACTGCAGAATTTTGCAGTTGGCTCTAATATGACCTCCCAGATCATAAGTATAGCATAGGAAGAGGAGAGGAGACAATATCGAACCTTGTGGCACTCCCTTACTAACCCTGCGAGAACTGTAACCCCTCTCAAGCCTAACAAAAATATCTCTCTCTGCAAACAAATGAAAAATCAATTTGGCAGAAGACTGTCCAATCCCCAATTCTACAAGCTTCTTATATAAAATGTGCATATCTACATTATCGTAGGCTCCCTCTATGTCGAGAAAAGCAGAGAGGAGATAACCTTTATCGGCAAAGGAATATTGTATATCAGAAACTAATATTGACAAGTTATCCATAGTAGAGCAATCTGGCCTAAATCCGAATGAGTGTTGGGGAAATTTATAGTTTTGTTCTAAAAAATGTTCCAATCTAAATTTAATGAGTTTTTCAAATATTTTGAGAATACACGAGGATAGAGCTATGGGCCTATAAGAGGACCCATCCTCTGGATTTTTGTTAGGCTTTAAGATAGGTATAATTAGCTGACTTTTCCATGAGAGAGGTATTATATGTGTATATCTGATCTCATTGTATATGTCCAAAATGTATTCCTGTGCTTGAAAAGGTAAGTTAATCACCATTGAGTATGTTATTTTATCCATACCCGGAGCGGAATCACGAGATGTAAGCAGAGCTCTTTCCAATTCCAATAAGGTAAAGGGCAAGCTTAACAAATCTTGACTATCACTAACCTCAAAGTTTATTTCAGGAGGATCAGGACCCTTTGGAACAGTTGGGGGAGCTAACTTATCCAGAAATCTTTCCCCAGTAGAAGATGATATAACAGGGTTTGGTGAAGAGTTCTTTGAGCCGTTTATCGCTCTGATTTTATCCCAAATCTCTTTAGGCCTAACCCTCGGGGAAATTGAACTACAGAAATTTTGCCAAGATTGCCGTTTGGCAGCTTTTATGACCCTTTTTGAGTGTGCTATGGATTTTTTAAGGTTTAAATAATTTTCTAAGATAGGGTTATTTTTATATTCTCGAAACTGCTGTTTACGATTTTTAATTGCCTGATCGCAGGTCCCATCCCACCAGCATTTTGGAGACTGTTTCTTTTTATATGCTTTTGTCAGGGGAATAGCCACTCTAGCTGCATTGATAATCACTTGCGTGAGCCATTCATATTTAATTTCTAGGGGCACAAACCTGGGAGCATTTCTGATTTGATTACTTATAAATTCGGTATAAATTTCCCACTTTGCTACCTTTGTATTGAATCTGGGGGCAAAAGTGCACCCAACCATACTCGGGATGTAATGAGCTTTACTGATAATTATAGGAAAGTGGTCCGACCCCAAAGTGTCCTCTTCCACCCTCCAGATGAAATTCGGAAATATACTAGCCGAAATAAGCGAAATATCTACGATGGATGGGAATGTTCCATGGCTTAGTCTAGTGGCAGCTCCGTTATTTAAGGCAATGAGATTCAATTCATCACATAGTGCGACTATAGCTTCGCCTTGCCTGTCTTGGAATGGGCATCCCCATTCAAAAGCATGGCTATTGTAGTCCCCAGTGAACATTAATGGCATTGGAACATTTTCCAAGATTTTTAGCCATTCGTCATATGTGATTAGATTATTCGGTTTATTATATCCTGAAATAATAGAAAATTCAAAATTTGGTAGGAAGACCCTCGCCCCACATACTTGGATATCTTTGCGTATTCTGCCCAGATTTAGTCGTTGAAATTTTATGTTATCATGGAAGGCTAAGAGAGCCCCTCCCTTCCCATCTTCCCTATCTTCTCTGATGAATCTATAATTATGCAATTTAAATTCTTTTTTAGGATGCAGCCAGGATTCCGAAATTGCCAGAATATGAATTGACCTATTTGCAAGAAAATGTTCCAGGCTTCCTTTATTAGACATTATGGATCTGGCATTCCATTGCATTATAGTGAACCTATCAGAAGAACTGTCCATTTTTTTTTTTCTCTTTTTGTTTTAATTATCAAAAACTCAAAAGGAAAATACCCAAAAATAAATAGATCAATAAATAAATAAAATAAAATAAAAAGAAATAAAAAAAAAAAAAAAAAACTACAAGTTTATATCTATATAAATATAATTAGATAAATAGATTCAAAAGATAAATCTTAAAATAAGACTGAACAAACAAAAATCATATAAATTTAATATATGCCTTATAACCAAATGAAAACTGATTGAAAATAAATGCCTACCTAAAAAAAAAAAAACAAAAAAAAAAAAAAAAAAAAATTAATAAAATAAATAAATAAAATTATAAATTAGCCTAATTTCAATTAAGATGTTAATTCACTCATATCTATTGGATCATTACAATTTATAGCGTTATGGATGTGATTAATAAAAAATTCTTTATCTTCTAATGACAAATTGAACCTTTCTATTGTTATTTCATTTGAGATTATTTTTGATAACACATTATTCAAGATGTATTTAAATCTATCATGATTATTTATATTTTTCATATAATATGGACTTGTAGTTATCGGGGTCGAAGGATTAATCGTGTTTGAAATATTTTCTTGTAGTTGAAATTGGGGGGCCTGCATTTTTATTGGTACACGGGGAGGGCTATGAATGGTGATTATTTTATGGGTTTTAACCTGACTGTTAGTGTTATTATTTTTTCCCACATGTATTGTCTGTCTCTGATTGTTGTCCACTGTCGCTAGTATTTCTGAGTTTGACTTTGTAGAGGAGGCTTTATTAGCATATGATTTCTTATTGTTTACCAATATTGCCGCCTCTTTAAAGGAAATACAACTTTCGGTAACTAGTTGCTTAATGTTAACTTGTCTGATAAACTCAGGACATTTCGGATCTGTTGCACAGTGTCCCCCTTTGCAATTACAACATAAACTTACCGAAGCTTGACAGTCAAGTAGACTGTGGGCCCCCGCGCACCTACTGCAATGAGGCTGTACTGAAGAGCAGCGATTCTGATAATGTCCGAATCCCAAACAAAAACTACATTGGATTACTCTCTGTTTAAACGAATCTACCTTACAACAGACTTCCAGAATTTTAATATCCACTGGAAGGCTTTGACTCCTGAAAGTTAGAACAACCAATGGTGTAGGCACCCTCTTATCCTGACCTTTTTTGAAAATTCGCCTAGCATTAGTGACCTTGTAGCAAGAATCTATATAAGTCATTATTTCCTCATCGCTAAGAGAGTAATCTACATCTCTAATAATACCCTGCCGATATACCAAAAAGTTTGGAATAAAAGCGACTAGATTATTTTCTTTCCAAAATTCCACATTTTTAAGCCTGTTAGCAGACACGTAATTGTTCACTTCTATCTTAACTGACAAGGAATCTATTTTCTGTATAGCAAGTATGTTATTATATATATCGGGGCAATACGACCTAATTAGTTTTCCTATAAACATAGGATGTACTCTCTTTCTACTAGAGACATTTTCAATATACAAAAAGTAAGGGCCACGATCAAATGACTCGTAAGAATTGTTTATACATGACAAATAGTATCGAGGTCGAGATTTAGGAATTTGATTTTCCTCACCGGGTTCCTCTGCAAGCCCCATTGATGAGGAGGCAGCATTCGATTGAGCGGCGGCTTCGGCAATAGGTGGGGAAATTAACTCCTCTTGAGGTTTCTTTAAACGAGCAGCCAGTTCGTCTTCATCTTCTTGATGCTTTCTTTTCAAATTTCCTATATTTTCGTCCAGTTCGGGATTGTCTATAGCATTCAGGGCGCTAAAAATTGCGTTCGTAACCTCCATATGGTCCCCCTCTCTGCCCCCAGAGTCTTTATCTCCCATGGGTTGGAACCCAGGCGGATTTTAATCAAAATTTTTACTCCCTTATATAAAATAGAGTTCAGAACACTCCCTAAACTCAAAGTTTATAATACTTCCTCCACAAATATATGAAAACTTACAAAATAAAGCTTAGCGATTTACTTTTTCTTGTTTACACTCAACCACGGCCTTCTAGAATCAGCGTAGGGCTATTTAAAACTTGTATTATTGGAATTTTTGTTTTTAAGTTTATAGGAGAACTATAAGAGCTAATGACCCCGTTTTGCGCTTAAATGCAAGGTAATTAAATGTGCTAAAACTCAATTTATCACAACTTTATGTTTAAAGCCAAATATCGACATAACGGCTCATGCTAAGAGAAAAGTTGTAAAAAATTGAGTTTTAGCACATTTAATTACCTTTCATTTAAGAGCAAAACGGGGTCATTAGCTCTTATAGTTCTCCTATAAACTTAAAAAACAAAAATTCCAATAATACAAGTTTTAAATAGCCCTACATGAAATTGCATCATATCTCAAAAACTATTAAACTTACGAAGGTGTGGTTTGGCTTCAATTGTTTGAAATTTAATGCACTTTAAAAATGATAATAACAACTAATGTCAAAAGCCCATATTTTTTTAAATTAAACAGCAAAAACTGAAAAATGTCCGAAAATTTTGAAATTTTTCTCGTATTATGCAGGTAGCACAACTTTTTTTTTGATTGCAAAATGTGGTTTCACACTCTCCTAAGGGGTCAAAATAACATACCAAAAATGCAGCGTTACTTGGGGGTTTGCGAATTTAATGTGAAATTTGACTGGACTACTGACTGGGTTACTGACCCCGTACTGCGCTTAAATGAAAGGTAATTAAATGTGCTAAAACTCAATTTATCACAACTTTTCTCTAAACTTGAGCGGTTAAGCCGATATTCGGCTTTAAACATAAGCAAAACTGAAAATTGTAACATTTGTGAAAATCTTGTACATTTTTCAATTATCATATCTCAAAAACTATTAGAGATACGGAGCTGCAAATTGGCTTGAATTGTTTCAAATTTAATATACTTTAAAAATGCTATAAGCAACAAATGTCAAAAAGCCCATAGTTTTTGAATTAAACTGCAAAAACTGAAAAAAGTGCGAAAATTACGCAGTTTTTCTCGTACTACGCGGGAAGCACAACTTTTTTTTAATTGCAAAATGTGGTTTCGCACTCCCCCAAGGGGTCCAAATAACATACCAAAAATGCAGGAATACTTTACGTTTTGCGATTTAAATGTCGATATTGACTGGCCTATTGAGGGAGAAAAAAATTTTAGTCTCCCTAAAAAAAAGGTAAAATGATTTTCACGGGAGGGAAAAAAAATTCAAAAAAAAAAAAGGTAAAATGTAAAAAAAATTTTATAGGAAATACAAGTTTCGGTTTCGGTTACGGTTTCGGCCGAAACTAAGGTTGAGGCCGAATATTCGGTTTCGGCTGAAAATCTTGTTTCGGTCGGACCCTAATTTTTATATTAAAATAAAATTAATATTGTCCAATAAAAACTAATAAAGCAACTTAAAATTTTTACAAACTATAGGTTAATAAAAATTTTTTATAAATCATTATTTTGTAGAAATGTTTTAGTTTATAGCCTGGAGTCATTTTTCCAGTGTTGAATAATAAATATGTTTGTTTTGCTGGTATAGAGTGATTCAAATAGGAAATAGAGTAGGAAATCATAAAAAAAAAATCATTTTCAAAATGTTTCACTTGACTCTATCAGAAAAACATCATCTAAGTTTTAAAGCATTTAAAGCAAGCTAAATTAAAAAAGTCTAAAAATCGATATCAAATAAATCAAGCTATGGTTTTTTCTTAATTTATTTTTTTGTAGAAATTGGTTTTTCAATTTGAAAATGTTAGGTTTAATAAGGAATAAAAAATTATTTTCCAATCCTTTGTACATCTCTATCAGGGGCGGCCTGAGAGAAAAATGCTGAGTGTGTAAGGATGAACTTTGGCGCCACTTACAATGAATGAGCTGTTAATTAAAACATATTGTACAGTGAGCGCCACAAATGCCTGATCTGATCGAGAGTCGAGTCTTGAGCTTAGTCAACCAAACTATTATCATACTTATATATAAAAGGCTAAGAGGGTGTCCGATGTGTGAAACAACCAATCAGGCCTCAGGGATAGCGCCATGGTAACAAAATATAAATATTTACCCATGTTTACGATTTTTTTTATTTATTTACATTTTGAATTCTAAAATATCGGCGTAAATTTTTTGTCTGTGTACCGGGAGAGTCCCGGAAAGGATTAGATTCACAAAAAATCTTAAGTTCATGAATAATTAACCGCTAAAATAATCTCTACATATAAAAATGAAAAGGGAAAATGTATGTACCGGTATGTATATAAGTAGGCGAGCAAGGGGGTCCAGGGGGCGCAGCCCCGACTAGACGGAAAGCCCCGCCGAAGGCGGGGCTTTGCGTCTAGTTTTTAAAATAAATAGGGTCTAAATCATCTATTTTTAATGCAATTGAATGGGACAAGCTAGTTTTAAGATAACACTTAATAAAGCTATGCATTTTGATTGTCTAAGCTCGAAGCTCCACTTTCGAGCAGACTGTACCTAATTTTTTAAGCCTTAATAGGTGTGATGTACTGAAGTGAATATTTATTGTTCTCTCAAGCCACATTTTATTTGTTAAACAAAAGTTATACAAATTTAATTTCCATTGAAAAGTCCATAATACTTAAATGGCGATGTGGGCCATTGTATTCGACTATGTAAGAATGTAAGGTTTGTATTATTTTTCCCTTTTCGGAGCCCTCCCCCACCCCTCCCAGAACGCACAGGTCACACACGCCTTAGGCCGGTCCTAAGATTTCTATAAACTATTTAATTTTAAATCAATGAAGTCAGTGGCTGTTTTTCTATAGACAGGAGAAGGAGCAGGTGCAGTCAAAAAACAAAAGCCTCCGATTTAATACAATTTAATGAGACGTATCGGGTGAATTTCATCTACCCACCTTCAGTCCTTCAAAATTGTTAAAAGTCCCGGAGTTGGTCAATAGGGTCAATAGGGCAATACATGTAAATTTATGTATCATATGTCCTGGCGATGTGGGCCATCGTATTTATTTAGTGAGAATATTTATGAGCGTATATATTTAGTGCAGGGCCGGCGCAAGCTATTCTGCCGCCCTAGGCAAGATATTTTTTTGAGCCCCCCTCCCAAAAAACTTTAAAAATTTAATTTGCCGCCCCCCTCCTTAAAATTTTCCTTTTCTGCGATATTTTTTTTTTCCCGGAACCAAAATTTTTCCCGTGTGCCGCCCGCGAAACATTTTCTCTTGCGTGGAACCAAAAATTTTTCCCGTCCGGGAAAATAATTTACCTTTTTTTAGAGACGCTCAATTTTTGCCGCCCCCGGGACCGAAATTTTTTTCGGGTGCCTCTTGCGGAACCAAAATTTTTTTTATTTTTCCCTTTTTGCCGCCCTCTCCAGGTTGCCGCCCTAGGCGGCCGCCTAGTTTGCCTAGTGGACGCGCCGCCACTGATTTAGTGAGAATAAATACGATGGCCCACATCGCCAGGACATATGATACATAAATTTACATGTATTGCCCTATTGACCAACTCCGGGAGTTTTAACAATTTTGAAGGACTGAAGATTGGTAGATGAAATTCACCCGAAACGTCTCATTATATTGTATTAAATCGGAGGCTTTTGTTTGCTGCACCTGCTTCTTCTCCTGTCTATTTAATTTTATTTAAACTTTATAAGCAGGAACAAAAGACCACAACAGCCACCGAGATAGTTGTTGTTAAGCAATGCTAGAATACGGCTGAATTTCCCTAAAAATAAGCGTGTTGTACGACCTTCGATAGTCATCGGGATTTATAAATAACTTATTAAATAAATGACAAAAGTAAGGGCCTAAATGGCCTCAGAGACCGAAAAGGGCCCAAATTAATAGATCACTTGTTCTAGAGCTCCTCTAGATAATGTTGACTTGTTAATTTCTACGAAATTCAATTGGTTACGCCTAGAGAGATTCTATCTTGGAGGAACCTATTTTATATAATATAATAATAATATAAATCCATTAACGAGTTGTAATTTGAGTGACCTAGCTTCCAGTAAGCAACAACTATCAAATTTATTCATTCCAAGATATTATTATTTTAATTTATTTTTAACTTTGAACATTTGCATGGTAAATATATACTGTGACTTGAAATTCAACAACCACCTGATGAAAGTGAATAATATATATAAACTTTTAATGTGTAAATATAAATTATACACATAAATTTATGATAAAGCTATTTGATGGCAACATCGGATGAGTTTCAGTAAGTATTCAGAAATTATCTCCAATTTCACTGCACATATATCAACACCAATGACTGCATTAGCTGTGTGCCTTTGTAGATAGAATGCCAAAAGGCCAGAGGGCACGTTCGTTCAATTTACTGAATTAAAATAGGGCTCATTTATTGTTGTCCTATGGGGGGCGTGAATTTTGTGTTAGGGGAATACCCTAAGCTTGTCGTTATCAAATTCATGAATGTTTTCAGACTTAATAAATGGGGAATAAAAAAAAAAAAAAAAATTAAAGAGAATAGTAATAGCAAAAAACAGGTCAACAAAGCCAAAAGCAGTTCAAAAGAATTTAGGATAAAACATCTGCATTGAGAAAGGGAGAGAAAACGTGTTTTTTTGTATGTTCATCTTTAGATAAATAGAACGTTTATTCACAAAAAGTTTCTGAATTCAAATTAAGCTTGAATCGATAACTCATGTTTTGTTTGCAAACAAAAAAAAAAGGTATAATTTTTGCATAAGTAGGCTATATCTTAATAACTTAATAATCCGACATTAGAAGATAAAATTTATTTAAAATAATTGCTGCTAGCTGTTATTGTTATATTTACTATATATATAATGTTCAACTAAGGTTCGAAAACAAACAAAAAATGATTTATTTTTAACGTTCATTCATCAAATGGGATTCACGGTTTCAAGTACGGAATATAAGAGAAAATTGTGTGCTACAGATCAAACGCACAAGATTTTTTGTTTAATTCTCAATTTACTAGACTGCCTTGACTGTCAAAAGATTAATCTAATTGATGTTTTTTCACTTATTAATATAGAGGGGGCTCGCTGGTGTAGCGGACTAGAGTATCGGCTTCTGATTAATATAGAGGGGGCTGGCTGGTGTAGCGGACAAAGAAGAACCCTGTTCAAATCCGGAATTTTTTTCATTATATAAAATTATTTATTTAATGTAGACAAATCCTCAAAACAGACACTGGATTCGGAATAGTGGATCTCACCACAAGTCCCCAGGCAACTCTACGAGGGGAGGGAGTTGCTGTGACTGTTCTATGGAAGCTTCCATCTCAGCGATGCATCGTGCGCGAAGACACACAACTCAAGTCCAACCGGCATCTGGTCGTAGCCATCTATCGGCACTCCTTGAAGTTACATATCATTTCCTATCTCTAAGGCCCGGCGCACATTGAACGCAGCAGAGGCGCAGCCGAGGCAGAGCCGAGGCAGAGGTCTTTTTGTAATACACGCGTTTCAATAGGGCAGCGCACATTGGACAGAGGGCAGGCGTAGCATAGGAATAACTCTGCAGAGCCTCTGTCTGGTTGTGGTAGCAACACAGTTTCCTACGTCCTCTGTCGCCTCTGCGAGCTTTTTAACTTTAACTTTTATTTATTTTTATTTGATTTATTAGCTTTTTATAAGTTAATAGTATGGAACAACTAATCCAATTAGTCCAAGATCATCCCGTATTGTACGATACAACCCACCCGGATTACATGCGGACAAAATTGAAGGATGACCTGATGATCTCAAGCAAGGCCGTAGCCAGGGGGGGGATCAAGGGGGATTGATCCCCCCCGAAATAAAAAAAGATATTTATTTTAGTGCGCCCGTCTTACTTTGTTGTTATACACAACATAATAGTTAATCAATCACTACAAACAAAATTCTGGTAATGGTTTTCTAATAAATATATATGATAAGTAACACCATTTTATTTATTTTATTAAAACGATTTTATGATTTTCTACTGTTCCACCAAATCCAACCCCCCCCGAAATTATTTTCTGGCTACGGCCCTGATCTCAAGGTGGGATCCGATTGCTTCAGAGCTAAATTTTACGAATGGTGACAAAAACAAATAAAATAAAATTGAATCCTTCTGAATCTTCTCGATTGGCCTCCTCAACATGAAATATGCTAATAATATATGATAATATATATATAATGATTATGCTAATAATTTAAATTTAACACGAAAATTAAATATTTTGTGATTGAATTTCATTTTAATATGTTTAATTCTCAAATGCAATGATTGAATTTCAATATATTAAAATGATTATTTTTTTTCTTGAAATAAAATACAATTTTAAAACTAAATTCATAAATATTTAAGATTTTTTCCTCCATTTCAAATGACATGTTTGCAACAGAGGCAACGCAGTACTGCGTTCAATGTGCGGTGACCTGACAGAGGCCTATTCCTATGCTGCGCCTCCACTCTACCTCGGCTGCGCCTCGGCTGCGTTCAATGTGCGCCGGGCCTAACTCCTCTTGCGTTCGTTTCTAGCTAGTGAACTAATCCTTATTTCTGGTAAGAAAGGAGTAGGCTACACGCCGGTGCTGAGGGAGTCCCTCTTCAAACTAGGACATCCTCCCTAGCAAAGAAGAGTTTTAACAAAAGAAACCGGATGGAACCAGAAATAAGGATTAGTTCACTAGCTAGAAACGAACGCAAGAGGAGTAAGAGATAAGGAATGATATGTAACTTCATGGGGTGCCGGTAGAGCTACGGCCAGAGGCCAGTTGGGTTTGAGGTGTGTGTCTTCGTGCAGGGAAGTACCTCGGATTTCAAATAATAATAAAAATAATAATTAATATAAAATAAGAGTATAATAGAATTGAGAGGCTTCTGAAAAAATAAATTTTCACAAAGTACAAATAAAACGCGAGTTAAACAAAAAATACAGTTTTAATTTATACCTCGAAATTAGTTAAAATTTAAATTCTCATTATGAATATTCGTTAAAGTGTTAACTACTTTATCAAATAAAATTTAATTTGTTTTGAACGATAGTCACGAAATGTCAAATACCGATGTTGTATGTGAGATACTATATAATCATTTTCTTGACTTAATTAAGGACATTAATAATAATTCATGACTCCTGGATTGATTTATGTATACTACTAATCGATATCCCCTAATTCTAACCTGATCAAGATCATTTCTTAATTGTGATGAAAAAGCTAGAATCTAAAACAATTACTAAAGAAGGAATGGAGATGACAGTGTATAATTGCTTTGAAAAATAAAATGCAAAGCAACAAGGAAAAAAAGAGAGCAAGTTAATCAAGGAACTTATTAGTTCCTTAAGCCAGGAACAGACAAGACCAGACATCTCGTCGCAGAGAGTCTGTGGCGCTATAATCAACGTTATTTTAAATAGGTGGTTTACACATAGGAATAGACGAAATGACTGTTGTATGTTTCTATGTACGTTTGTGTATAATTCTGTTTTTTGTCGTAAAAAAACTTTAGATTAGATAGATAATTAATAGATAATGTACAAAAATAGATTTTTTTAAAGTCATAGGTAAACGAGGCACCCCTTTTCGAATTATAATGGAATAGATTTTGAAATATTTAACTTTAAAGCTCTGCCATTGTAACAAAATATAAATATGGGCGTATTTTACATATTCTTGTTTATAAATATTAATCTGTTTGGAAATTAAATATTAATATTTCGCTCATTTGCGTACCGAACTACATAATACAAAATACGTGTTTTTCCGAGATTTTTGACATATTATTTTCAGATTTGAATTGATTTCTTTCTGCAAGAAAGACATTTGTCAAGTTTTAGTAATTATTAAATATTAATATTATTAGTTAAAAGAAAAATATTTTGAACTCTGTTTTTCAAAACTTTAATTTTTTTTTAATTATGACGCTCTTGTGCAAATGACCGAAATGTCGACATAAAAAATATTCTGTGCTGTCAGTATTAGAAGTTCGTTGTTTTATTATATGATACCCTAGCATTTCCAAATGTTTTATCTTGTAAATCATTTAAATAAATATTAAGCAATATCAATTTCGTTTCAACAATACGTAAATGTTTTACAAAGTTTTATTTTAAGTCTTCGGAATATTAGGCCATATAGACTTTTAACGAAATTCAATAATAACGGTATATACAGTATATGGAAATAAGGTTGACTACCAATCAATTGAAAAAAACAAGGTCTCTGATACCTAAAAGACCTTAAATAAAATAATAAAGAAAAGGGGCAAATTTGCCCTTTTAAAAAATTCAAAATTTACGATCCAAGATAATTAAGCTGTTTTTGGAATTTAATGTTTGGATAGAAATGTTGGTTTGTTTACAAATTTAAAGATAAACATCCGTCCAATGATTAGTAAAAATGTGGCACAACCGTATTAAAAAACACACCATTTATCAATGCCACTCTCTCTACTCAGTAAATCACTATTTTTTCTGTCCATTTTACAAAAGGGTTCGCTTCCTCTTTTTTTTCCTAACACTTTATCAGAATTTTCTTCAAGATTCATTGGTCAAAATGAAACAAATAGAGAAGAATAATTTCTCTTTTCAACTGTTTGAAAAATTCTAGTTTCAAAAAAACGCAGGAGTTAATTGGATAATTTTGAAATAAATTAGTGATTTTTTTGTAGAACATATTTTATTGATTTTAATTTATAACAACTTTTCGTTAGATGAAAATCCTTTTTAATCGTGGGGCTTCTAGCACATATACGACCCGTATTTACGTAAACATTCTAAATCGTTTCCGGAAACTGAATAAACTTCCCCGGGAATTATTGCAAAGGATCTAAGTCGGGAATTACCCTCAGTAAAGCTTTAAAATCTTAAAGCTTTTATACGAGCCAATTTCAAAATCCTCGAAATTATTCCAATTCATATTCAAACCTACAAAAAACCATACTTATACAAAAAATAAATATAAAAAAAATATCTGAATCCTGAGGAACAGTGACTTAATTTAAATTAATTTCAAACAATTTTCAAACCGTTGGTTAGATATGGATTACCGACAGCGCCATTTGCACTAAGTTATCTTTATTTAGAATATTTGACAATAAGAACGGAATTAAAAGCCCTCGGGGCTTGGTGTAGAGATCAGAGTGCTAACCTCATATACCAAACGTCGCGGGTTCGGACCCCAGGCAGTCCGATGATTTTATTTAAGCCATTTGGATACCAAATGGCCCTGGACCCCAATAATAGATAAATTCTTAAATAACGGTTATCGTCAAAGTCTTATATGGCCTAAGTTGCCGAAAAGACTGTGTGAATATTAAAAAAAAAAAAAAAAAAAAAAAAAAAAAAAAACGGAATTAAAAGACTAAATTTCTTTAATGATGATAAGCTTATAAAACAGGATACAGAAATAATGATTCAGTAAAGGCCTATTCAAACTATAGATAGCTTTAAAAAAGATTTTCCAATTTAAATAAAAAAAAGTAGAGATCTAAATGATTTCAGATGTCAAAAAAGGTAATTGATATTTATTGAAATAATATTTGTTTTTATATCATTCATATTTATTTTATTTGTTATCACCATAATTAGCAAAAAACAAATATTACTAAATTAAAGTTTATTATCTTTTTAGCACCAGTATAAAAATTAACCTAATTAGTAATTCAAATTGGAATAATTTATTAAAAAAGAAAAGAATGAGAAAATTTTTTAAAGCTAAATCAGGTCTATTCTCTAAGCAAAAACGTTAACTTTTATTTCTCTAACAAGTAAGCAAAATCGTTAACTTTTAACATCTGTAAACAACATTAATTCATTTTAACACTTCCTTGCCTCAAATAGCTATTCTCGAAACAAAAACTTTTAAGCCAAAGCGTTCACATTTAGTAAATAGTGATAAAAATTAATGTCATGTCTAGGGGTGCCTTTAATATTTTAACGTCGTATTTAAAATAAAAATGGCGTCCTTAACCTAAAAAGTAAGGTTATGATTTTGAAAGCTTTGAAATAAAAGCAACTTGTTAACTTCGCTGTTAAAACTTTGTTTAGAGAATAGCATTTTTTAACGCTGATTGTTTTTACATTACTTTTTAACACTCAATTATTGATTTTAAATTTTAACGTCTATTTTTTGAGAATAGACCTGTATATCTTTTTTTTAACACTCGCACTTTTTTCTGACACTCGTATTCACAGTCTTTTCGGCAACTTTGGTATCCAAATGGCTTAAATAAAATCATCAGACTGCCTGGGGTCCGAACCCGCGACTCTCGGTATAGAAGGTTCGCACGCTAACCCCTACGCCAAGCCCGAGGGACTATATTCTTAACATGTCCAAGGAATTTCGGGGAAGGTAGTTGAAAACTCTATACCTAATAAGCGCGGGCTGAAGATGTTTTTAATTTTAAGTGATAACAATTGGGTCTGTATTCGGAAACGATCCTAAGAAAATTCTTAATTTAAATGGAAATTCATCTTTGCTTAAGAGTGGCAAAGAAGGCCTGAACTTCTTTCTATTCTGATTGGAGCATTAACAATATAGAAATTAGAATATGGCTGATACATAGGCGTCATTTGGGGAGGGGGGGCATTTGCTCCCCCCCCCCAAGGGCTCTGATTTTTATAAAATTTTTAATTATTCTACATAAAATACTCCAAAATACATCTACGAGTATACAAACTGTACAAAATTAAACAATTAATTAAATTAAATATGTTTTGGCCAAATTTGAGTACCTAAATTTGAGTAAATTTTAAGAAAAAAAAAAAGTTTGCCCCCTCCAAGAAAAATTTGCCCCCCCCCAAGAAAAAGTTGAAATGACGCCACTGGGCTGATATTCTAATAAAAATGCTGGACGAATCAATCTAAATATCAAAAGTATTTTACAAAATAAATTATTTACATAAGTAGGAGAACATAATATTGGTGATTAAATGTTTTATTAAAGAATCTTTTCAAATTTTACCTTATTATTATTATCAGCAATGAGATAAAGAAAAATATTTTAAATAAAATATTATGATTTCTAATATTAATAATTAATCATTGATCATGTCAAGTACGGAACAAATATAATACATGATATTCTATAATTGCTTCATTTAACACCAATGTTATTAAAAGTGATCGAATTAAATTGTTTTATTAATATTCAGACAGACAATATCACAAATTAAAACAAAATAATAGAAATATCAAAAATACATTAATATTGAATAATAGAACGAGATTAGCTGTTACTTGGATATTGATTAAAAAAAAAAATTTGAAACAAAGCAAACAAAATAACTAGAATATTGAAATTGAACAGTGAGTAGATTAAAAAAATAACAATATTTCTTGTAAATATTTAAAATTAATTTCGTTTATACAACGAAATGATTTTTTGAATTTAATTAAGTGATTCAATGCAAAAATTTGCTACTAAATTCATTCCAATAAATGATCCAGGTTTAAAAGAGTTAGATTTTTTTTTTTTTAATTTCATCAATCGAAAGTTGACGAATTGAAATTTTTATTTTTATTTATTTTTTTTTAACACACACTTTTTTCCCACACACACACACAGTCTTTTCGGCAACTCAGGCCATATAAGACTTTACGATAATTGTATTTTATTAATACATCTATTTGGGGACCAGGCATTCTTATTTAAGCCATTTGGTATCCAAATGGCTGCCTGGGATCCGAACCCGTGACCCTTAGTAGAGAAGGCCAGCACGGTAGAAACTACACCAAGACCCGAGGGCAAAATTTTTATTTAAATTAATTTCTATTTAAAGTTATCAAATTTCCAGAGACTTATAGGTAGGGCCTTCTCTCTTGTTTATTATAGAAAAAATAAAAAGCCTGACGGCAGTGTGTTCTGATTGATTAGAAGAATAATCTTTTGGCTTTATAATTTTAGAGTAGGGATTCTTTTTCTCTTCAGTCATTAGTATCACAACTGACATGTGAGTGGTAACTTTCATGGGAATAATACTGAGGTTTCCTTCCGTTTCTTTCCTTAGGTGGAAGCATCTCTAATAGAGTTGGAGAATTTTTTGCCATGAGGTGGATTTGAACTCAAATTGTCTTCAACCCAGGATTATAAGCTAAACTTCTTTATCGCCTCCTCAGAGTAGGGATTAGATATATGAAATTATGAACTTATAGTTAAATTGAAGCCTAAGAGAATATGATTACTGATTTTGTTTAGCTTAAAATCAATATTATTGTTAATGCTATAATAATTTTTTGTATATGAAGGCCTTCCAAAGAGGAAGAAGAAATGTCTTCCTTACCTCTTTGTCCTGATTGGATTCCATCAAAATAAAAAAAAAAGAATATTTGACAGAAACATTCAAATTTAAAAAAAAATATAATTCCATCCATCAGGAGGGGGGGGGCGCAATTAGTAAATAGTAATTAAAAAATTCATTTCAACAGGCACAGAAAGAAATATGAACTTCTATTGGTGTTATAATTTGTTTTCGAATGTCAACTTTATGATATGAGTGAAAATTTATAAAACAAACCAATTTATATTTCACTTTTATTTTTATTAATTAGCTATTGTTTAAAATATACATTTTAATTGCAATCAAGGGTCTTAGCCTCCAGCGTGGTTGAAAGATTAAAACTATGGATATTGTGAATATTAATAATCAATTTCAGTCATACATACAGGCATGGAGACCGACTTTTAGAAATTATTAGGGAGGCCTAAACAAGGGCGGATACAAGGGGGGGGGGGTAAAGGGGGTAATTACCCCCCCCCCCGAGATTCGAAAAAATACCTTTTTTTCGCAAAAAAATTTATTTTTAATGTAAAATTTTAAAAATTAATACTTAAAAATTTGATGTGTATTTATATTCTGGCAAACAAGTACAGAATGCGCTTTTAAATTACCGAAATTAAAAAAAAAATAGTGTGCTGTGCGACGAGTCACACCAGATTACCCCCCCCCCCCGAGAAACACCTCTGGATCCGCCCTTGGGCCTAAATAGGCACCCCCAATATGTATATTAATTAGGAACGGACCGAATATTCGGTTTCGGCCAGTTTCGCCCATAGTTTCGGTTTCGGCCAAAAAGTAGCCGAAACCTGAGTCTGTAAAGTTGGGATGAGACTCCCATGCAATGCAAAAAAAACGCCAAATGATTTGCAAAAGCGCGGAAAAGGTACGGAAAAAATTTAGTCTCCCTAAAAAAAAGGTAAAATGATTTCCACGGGAGGGGAAAAAATTTTCCGCAGGTCGGAAAAATTTCAAAAAAAAAAAAAAAAAGGTAAAATAATATTTTTTTATAGGAAATACAAGTTTCTGTTTCGGTTACGGTTTCGGCCAAAACTAAGATTGAGGCCGAATATTCGGTTTCGGCTAAAAATCTTGTTTCGGTCGGACCCTAATATTAATCAATAACGGATATCGTCAAAGTCTTAAATGGCAAGAGATGCCGAAGAGACTGTGTGAATGTGTGTGTGAGTGTGAATGAGAAAAAAGCGTTAAAAAAAAACATCAAATTGACAAAAAAAAAATACAAAAGTATGCTTTAAACAATTTTGAGAGCAAATTGAGAATATACATTTTAAAGACCATCTAAAAGAATAATTGATTTATGAATTTTAATCAAAATCATTAAAGTGAACTTTGAAAAAATCACTGAAAAAGTACATCAGTAAAATACAAGTACTTTTGGGCTGATTTTATAAAAAATTTATCATTTAAAAGTCCATAAGGTTCCAGCCTTTCCAGAAAATAATTATGTAAAAAATGTTTAAAAATCGTAAGGTAACAAAATTTAAACTTAAACATTTGAAGATTAATAATTTGCACTTTTATTTAGATCTTGATACTATTTGATAATAAATGATGTATTTATTGTTTATTTATTTTTCGATTGTGATAATGAACATATTCGTTCATTATCGAAGGCCATTTTCGTTTATTTTCAAGAATAGATCATCAAAATTTATAGAAATTGTTTACATTTAATTAGTGTGTGTATCTTCAACCCTGGACAGACCTTGGCCTGTGTATTGACACAGATCTCCTGGATCAATTAATAATTGTGCTATAAAAAAATATAGGAAATATTTAAAATAAATGATTAGCTAATTATTTTTTCATAAAATTTTTTACTTTCTCTTACCTATGTATATCTATATGTAATATATATATAGGAGAGAAAGTATTGGATTCATGTCAAAAATTCAATGTCGAGATTTTGATAGATATTTTTTGAGGTCTCCTGAATCCAAAAAAAGTGGTTTTCGAAGCATGGTCTGTGTGTGTGTGTGTGTGTGTAAGGTATCCCCCAGGGAAGCTTTTGAACAAAACCGGCCACAAAGTACTAGTACTTTTACGGATGTACTTTATCAATTGTTAAATTAATTTTTCAAAGTTGGGTTTATTGTGAGGGAAGGATGTGATATCATATATCAATTTTTATTTGATATCATATATCAAATTTTCCTTCACTTTACAAAAAAATATTCTTCATGAAAAATTTACAACAATTAGATTTGTTGAAAAATACCAAATGGTCAGAAGTTTAACTAATAATCCAATAAATTTTCTAAATAAAGTGTATTAAATGTGTATCAAATTGTATCAGAATCTAATGACGTCAGAGAAATTAATGTCACGACATTTGAAAAGAAAAGTTGAAAAAGATTTTATATTATAACTCGGGCTTTATGCAGTTGATAGCGCGCCTGCCTTGTATACCAAAGGTTGCGGGTTCGCATCCCCGTCTCAGGCGACAAAATTAATTTTGCTCTTAATGGACGGTGTCTAAATGGCCTTCGATGCCGAAAAAGACCTTAAATAAAATTAAAAAAAAAAAAAAAAAACTGGACTAGATATTCTTAAATAAATGGGAAGAAAAAAACAAGTGTTGCCACTTTTTTTTTAATTTTGCAAGTTCAAGGTAGCCTACTAATTTTCAACGAAGTAAAGTTTTAGTCGATTGATTTAAAGCAGATATTTTCAATAAAAGTTATTATCAATATGCAAAAGAAAAGACAAATCTCTTTGAAATATAAGTTCTGATTTAATCAAATGATTAGTTTTCTCTATTTTATTTGTCTTGTTTAGCCAAAGAATCGATAGATATTTAATATAAATTGTGATTTCTATCAAAAAACGTGAGATAAGGCTTTGCAGATCCCACGCCCTTAATGCACCAGACATAATATAAAATCAGTTGGGTACAAACTGCTCGTTTAATAGTGTTAACATTAAAAGACAATATAGTGAAAAATATTATTTGGATATTCATGAATAGCTGTTATAAATTTAATTAACTAACCTTCAAAATGATTGAAGGTATTCAAATAATTAAAACCACATGATATTAATATTTATCTTGTCAATAGTTTGTCGATTAATCAAGTCAAATGCAGGAAACCCCATTCTCTACTTAAATCATTTAAAACATTTATAGTCTAATAATTAGTCTTGAAAAACCTCAAAAACAAGATGGCAAAATAAATATTATACAATAAAGGAAGTAAAAGATGTAATGCAATTTCAGAAATGGGAAATGATTGATTGGGGAGTGGCGCTGGCATTTCTCTCTTTTGAATTCTAGACTTTCAGTTGTCAGCGTGAATATATTTATTTATCCTTTATCAAAACGTTTATCCAATAACTTGGACTAATCTTTTATAAATAAGTTAGCCTTACATTTCACTAATATGATATAAATCATATATCTTTAATGCTTGTCAACCAGCCAAACTTGTTTCGTAATAATATCAAATATTTTTTGCTATTTTCTTGTATAAAGAGTTATGAAAATTTTACATCTCAATTCGGCACATGTCAAGCATAAATTGTGTAATTATGGAAAGTAAAAAAATTAAATTTTATTGATTTTTATATTAAAATAATTGATATTAAGTAATGGCGGTCCCAAAAATTTGTTGAGGGGGGAAGTGGGCGAACGAAATATTTGAATACGATTATGTCTAGTAAGTGAAATATTCTATTTATGAAAGAAAAAATATAATTAAAAAAACTTTAAAAAAAAATGCTTTTATTTAAATTGAACTAAAAAGAGAGAAATAATTTAATTGTTCTTGTTAAAATTGTTGAATATTTATGACTTAAAATAAAAGCGTGGGGCGCACATTGATAGCTTAAGGAATTGTATATACTTAGAGCTTCGGAATCACTTTGAAGCGCCTCACGCTTTTATTTTAAGTCATAAATATTCAACAATTTTAACAAGAACAATTAAATTATTTCTCTCTTTTTAGTTCAATTTAAATAAAAGCATTTTTTTTAAAAGTTTTTTTTATTATATTTTTATTTTAAACTTTTTAGTCTTTTTTTATTATAGAGTATTAAAAAAAAGAAGGCAGGATGCGTGAAATAAAAGTACCACATTAGTTTGGTCAATTTTGGTAAAACGCGACTCACAATTTCATCAAAAATGACCCTTAAATATCAAATTTCACACCTCTAGCCCATCGGGAAGTCTTTTGAAATTAGATTTATACGCGTGAGGTTTCAAATAAAGTACCACATTAGTTTGGTCGATTTCGGTAAAATCCAACTCACTAATTGCGTCATCAAAAATGACGCTTAAATATCAAATTTCACACTTCTAGATCATTGGGAAGTCTTTTGAAAATAGATTTATACGCGTGAGGTTTCAAATAAAGTACCACATTAGTTTGGTCGATTTCGGTAAAATTCAACTCACTAATTGCGTCATCAAAAATGACGCTTAAATATCAAATTTCACACCTCAAGATCATCGGGAAGTCTTTTGAAAATAGATTTATACGCGTGAGGTTTCAAATAAAGTACCACGTTAGTTTGGTCAATTTCGGTAAAACCCAACTCACAATTTGCGTTATCAAAAATGAACCTTAAATATCAAATTTCACACCTCTAGTTCATCGGGAAGTGACTTAAACAAAGACTCAAAGTTGGTGATTTTGAAAGAGTAAGTTAAATAAAAGCATTTAAAAATGATTCCACTATTTATTGATTATAGAGAGCGGTTTTTTTGCTAAGAGACTTTTATGTCTCTTATTTTCGGAAAAAAATTCGCCTTAAAAGTCTCTTTTTTAGCCAAATAGTCGGTAAAAAGTCTGTTTTTGGCAAAAAAAAGTCTCTAAAAAGGCGTTGTTAATTTTAAAAATTAATAATAAGAGAAAGAAAAGAAATAGAGAGCTTATCTCACGATAACCAAAATATGGCACAGTTCTTTAGAATTTAATTAAATAAATAAAAAAAATTAATTTCATTAGAACAAAAGTAAAAATCTGATGAGACATGCACAGACACATTTAGTTTTCGCCGATTATATTAGAATTTAAAATGTAAAACACCTAAGAAAATCAGGAAAAGTCCCAAAATGGACAAAAGTCGAAAGACTTTTTTCCGCTCTCTAATTATAAATTAATATTAAAAAAAAAACTGAAAAAATACATCAGTAAAGTACTAATACTTTTTGGCCAATTTTGTTCAAAAGCTACGATTCGGGGTGATGGAGAGGGGGAGGGGTGGCTACCTTAAATATAAAATTTCAACCTCCTAGCTCTTTTCGTTCTTGAGATATTTTGTTCACAGTTACACACACACAGAAAGACCATTTTGCGGGACCCACTCAAAAGAACTCAAAACATATATTTCCATCAAAATCTATCTCTCTCTCTCTAAATCGGTGTGCGTTCAACCTAAGTGAATGTTGAGGCACTGATTAAAAAAGAGGCAGGCACACTCAGGCCCGTGATAGCTTTTATTTGTGAGGTTTCTATTTAAAAAAAAACTAAATATTAATGAGAAAAGCACACCGACCCTCTGGACTTTGTGTAGTGGTACTGGCTATTCAAGGGTCACGGGTTCGTATCCCGTCTCTTGCAACATTTATTATTTCAATTAGATTGGCTACCAATCCAGTTGAAATAAATAGAAACGTGGTGTAAATGGATTCGATGCCGAAAAAACCTTAATAAAAAATAAAGCCCACTGAAAGCAGGTAGTGCGGCTAGTCTTTTTTCAGTAATTTGATCCATTAGGAGACTATATTTTAAATTTTATTTCGAACTTATGAAAAAATTTCCGCTTGAGGTCGAAATTTGCCTAAGTGTCCCTCAAAGACCGGCAACGTAGCTTGTTAAGATTAAATTTAAAACAAAAGTAAAAAACGAGAAACAAGTCGTCACCCAATCCCATGAAAAAAAAAAAAATATAGATAAAAACTGCTAGAATATTCCTATGCTTTAGTGAATTGCCCTAAAGGGCTGCTCATTTATAATTCATATGCTAAACTCACTACGCACCTACCTATTAACACATCCAACAAACTTGCCCTGACTTGCATGCTGAGACTTGTAAGTGCCAAGCAGAGAGAGCCAAATCAATTTCTTTTATTATTTGTATTTAAATATTTTATCAAATTAATAAAATAAATATATTTGGTGCTTAGAAACAAGTTTCGGACCACTTCCATTTATAAATATTTTGTTATATTCCCATACTGATTCATTTGAATACAATTTTGTAAAATCTCATTTACGTTTATATATTAATATAATAAATAATAATTTTTTGAGGAGGCATTTATATTTCTAATATTTAAAACAATAAACCAAGTATTAATGAACGAGGAGAAATGAAATTTACCTCAAATGTCCTTAAAGTTTAGAAGAAACGCGAATCTTTTGCAGGAGCCCCGGTGAGAGACGTCCACCCCACGCGACACCATGTTCCAAATGAAGGATGAGATTTTTGACACGGAAGGTGCTTCACTTATCACTGTCCCCACTCTACTGAAGACTCTTTGACTTTGCTATTACTATATAGCAACTTTTGCCCTATAGAAAAGCATATACCAGGGTTAGACTCGAAACCCGGCTGTTCTCACCTCTATCAGGTTGGACACGATTGGCTATCACCCTTTGAACGAGATTGGCTATCACCTTTGGACCAGAGCCTCCGAGAGAGACAGGGGGAGGGGTGGAGAGAGGGAAAAAAAGCATGTACTAATAGATAATTGGCAACGATCCAAATTCTTTTAATTAGAAAGAATATAAATTATTAGAAAATATTTTAATTACAAATAATATAATTGTTTCAAATACATGTATATTTTTACTTTCTCTTACCTATGTATATGTTAATAAACATATATAATATATATGTTTATTAACATATATTGATTAATATATATATATATATATTATATATATACATAATTTGAGGCATTGTCATGATTAAGCTACATGCAATTGTGAATGCCCAATATAACGTGGCGAGGATTATATGTATTTTCAGACATTAACCTGGGTAATTATAAACATAATAACAAAATGAAAAAGAAAAAAAATTCTATGTAATTGATTGTATCTATCTGTTAAATGTTCTTTTCTTCATTTGTAGCCCTGAGGATGGTCCCATATGTGACCGAAACGTCGGCCCTGGTTTCTTAATAAATTGAAATATAATTAGCTGCTTGCTCATTTTATTCTTCCTATTTGATTATCAACACTCAGCTATATACCTCCTTCAAATATATATATATATATATATATATATATATATATAGAGAGAGAGAGAGAGAGAGAGAGAGAAAGTATTGGATTCATGTCAAAAATTCGATGTCGAGATTTTGATGGATATACACGTTTTGAGGTCCCCTGAGTCCAAAAAAGTGGTGTTCGCGGCATGTTCTGTCTGTATGGGTGTGTCTGTGAACAAAATATCTCAAGAACGAAAAGAGCTAGGAGGTTGAAATTTTATGTTTAAGTTTGCTACCTCCATGGGTCGTGACACGAAGCTTTTGAACAAAATCGGCCAAAGAGTACAAGTACTTTACTGATGTTTTTTTCGATTTTCTCAAAATTCGATCCAACGATTTTGATTAAAATTATTATCACTTATCAATTATTTTTTAGATGCTCTTTTTTTACTTTCTCTTACCTCTATATATATGTTAATATATATAGAGAAAATATTGGATTCATGTCAAAAATTCGATGTCGAGATTTTGATGGATCTTCACGTTTTGAGGTCCCCTGAATCCAAAAAAGTGGTTTTCGCGACATGGTCTGTCTGTGGGTGGGTGGGTGGGTGTGTCTGTGAACAAAATATCTCAAGAACGAAAAGAGTTAGGAGGTTGAAATTGTATATTTAAGTTAGGCACCCCATGGGACGTGACACGAAGCTTTTGAACAAAATTGGCCAAAGAGTACTAGTACTTTACTGATGCACTTTTTCAGTTTTTTTCGATTTTCTCTAAATTTGCTCCAACGATTTTTTTTTTAAATTCAAAAATCAATTATTTTTTAGATGATCTTTAAAATGTATATTCTTATTTTGTGATTGAAATCTTCTGAAGACCACTTTCCTCTTGTACTCCATAGAAAAAATAGGAGAAATGGTTGCCATGGTAACAAAATATAAATATTTTGCCATACTTATAAATTTTACATCTTGAAAATCGAATGTACCGTACTGTCGGAAACTTAATACATGTCGACACAAAAAATCTGGTGTGACAAGCACAGAACACAACTTTCGATTACCGAAGGTAAGAGAAAGTTGTGTGCTGTGCGCCAGTCACACCAGATTTTTAAATGTATATTCTCATCTAAAATAGAGTAGGATAATTTTTGCCATGAGATGGATTTGAACTCAGAATTATAAGCTTAACTGTTTTATCCCCTCTTTATATATAGGTAAGAGAAAGTAGAAAGTAATAATTGACTATATTACAAATTAAGGTATTATTAAAATATTAATATGTAGGCCAAATTATTAAGGGAAATGATCTGAAAATTTGAGAGCCCTCGGAAAGTGCGTGACGAAGAGAAAATTAAATTGTTTTTTATTTACACCTGGCAGCAGTTGTAAAATTTTTTCTGGAAATGAGAGTGATAGATGGATGAATTTAGGTAGGTACAAATTATTTCTGACAAACTTGCGCATTATTCAGAGGCAGTAGAAGTTGATGAATGGCCTAAGAAATAAAATAAATGGCTCAATAGTAAATCAGTATAAGAAGGCTTTTGTTTTTGCTCTTTTCTCTAATAAACGTACAATCTTAATAGTTAATGAACAAAAGTAGTTAAGATGAACAGAAAGGAATCATGGAAAATCTTTCGAAAATGAAATCGTATTGATCTCAACTGCTTCCCTTTAAATCAATCTATCTACCTTCTACCTAAATGGCTTCTTGAGAAATAATTGAGTTGAAAAGATCTTATTATATTAATTAATTTCCAAATTTAAAAGAAAGATTGATTGTTTTAAACTTCTTACGAGGTTATTAATAACTAATGGAATATAAAATTATGCTTTATAACAAACAAATCGATTAAATGAGATGGTTTAGAAACTAAGAAAAAATTTAGCAAGTTTAATAATTAATCACAAAAAAATTATTGTAATAGCGAAACCAAAGTGAAGGATAATAATTATCTTTTAATTGGTATATAATTAATAAAATTCGTTCACCAAATTTACTTTAGAAATATAGAAAAAAAATACTTTACATTCCTCTTCCCCCATACTCTGAATCCTTCCTTGTAGACAAGGTTGTGTTAGAAATGGAAAAAGGACTTTTCACCCATCATCAGGGCTTAGGCCGGCAAAAAATGCCATTTCGTAATGGCATATAAAAAATAAATTCTTAAATTCAGTTCGCGTCATAGAATATTATTATGAAATTATGTGCATTTTTTTTCTCAAAGATAAAGGGAAACCAAATCTTAAATATTATTGTTTTGGTGTGTTTATAATAAAAAATCCTATGAAATTGCATATCCATTGAAATAGCGTTTACTATAAATATAATGTCATTCATTGTGTATAAATATTATTTCAGTTCACCACAATAACTGTAACCATGAACGTACCCAGATATAAATTCAGATTTAGGGTAATAGGCAGTTTATTTTTTTTTTAGAAAGATAAATTTTCATCAAAATCATAGTGTTTCGGAAAAAAATATAATATCATGGACATCTATTTTAAGGATTTTTTAGTTGGGCATCTTTATATTTATTTTAGAGAGGGAAAAAATGTATCCATTAACAAATAAAAATAAAACTTTGATTTGATATACCGAATAAACTTTAAACACTTTCGTTTCTATTAATAAAATGCAATGTGTGTATGAATTTAAAGAATTTAAATTGAAATTGTTTATCACCATTTAAAAATATTAAAGTGATCTTCTATATTATATTTATAAATTAAATTAAATTAAAAATATCAATTCCAGCAAATTTTTTTTACCGATGATATAATAATAAAAGGTACATAATTAAATGGAAAAATCGATTGACTTGATATCGTAAAAAAATTCGACCTCGAGATTTTGATGATAACCTCGCTTTTTAAACCTCCCCGAGTAAAAAAAAAAAAAAATTTTTGAATTATGTCTGTCCATGGATGTATGCATGTATACACGATTACTTAAAAACGCCACCATCCAGATTGATATAATTTGGTATGTATGTCTTTCAATAAAATCGTAGATCTATATCAATTTTTAGAGTAAATATATCAATTGGAAGTAGTACTTTACCTAAAAAGTTTTTTCAAAAAGTTTGAAATTTATAATTTTTTTTCATATTAAGATAATTAAATTTGCTCCTTCCCCCCTCCTCCTCACATGGCTGAGAGGTTGGAAATAAAATTGATAATCTAAAAACCAAGCGGAGTGGGTTCGGTCCCAAAAGCGGATCCAGAGGAGTTTCTCGGGGGGTAATCTGGTGTGACTGGCCGTACAGCACACAATTTTTTTATTTCTTTCGGTAATTTAAAGGTGCATTCTGTACTTGTTTACCAGAATATATATACAAATCAAAATTGTAAGTATTAATTTTTAAAATTTTATTGCCGAAAAAAATATTTTTCTCAAATCTCGGGGGGGGGTAATTACCCCCTTTACTCCTCCCACCTTGTATCCGCCCTTGTTCGGTCCTCAGACAGTTCGATGAATAAATCAATCATTTGGATAGTAAATGTTAAAATAAATATGCCTAGATCCCTATATATCGATATATTGTAGTTAAATAAAAATCGTTTAAAGTCTAAATGGCCTAAGATGCTGAAAAAACTTCAAAAAGATTTGTTTCTTTCTAGAATTTTTAAAATAATTATCTTAATCGTTTTAATCACATATTTTTAGAGCAGTGCTCTTAAAGTAGTGGGTTGCGGTGCGGCCCCTAGGGGTCCATGTATTACCCGGAGAGAGGCCGAGAAGAGTCGCAAATGTAAAAAAATTATTATTGTTAAATAAGTTTAAATACTCTGATTATAATTACAAAATTTAGAAAATATAATTGTGAGTATTTAAAATTTCGTTTAGTATCCTCTTGTCTGAATAAAAAAAAGTAAAAAGGGGATCGTGAGATATTGAATTGGGTTCCAGGGGCGAATTAAGGTCCCCCCCCCTTGATATTGTATATGTATATGTAGGTATATTTTTTTTTCTACCCACTATCACTAACAATAGTAAGTGCTTATTTTTTTTTCTTTTTTATTTACAGGACCTGGAGGGAATGGAACATCCTCCTGCTGATCTTGTTATCACACAGCATATATCCATGGTATTATTTCAAACCAATTTTGGAATAAATTTCGTCTTATATTGTATCAGTGGGCAAAATTTCCGAAGAGCCCTTTTATCACTTTGTTGCCCGAAGCTTCTCCACGGCCGCTCAAGACATGAAACTACACAAGTTACAGGTCAGCTTATCTCTTAAATATACCTTATTAATCTATCTCTCCTTAATTATAAGAAGCTTTACTAATCTTTTTCATAATATATATTTTTTATTCACAGTTAAATAGATGCAAGTTAAAGTTAATCACTAAAAAAGAGAGTGTAGTTGTTCTTTCATATTTATTGCTCTGTAGGACGTTTAGTTCCTGATTAAGAACATTTACAGAGATAAAGAGCTGCCATTAAAAAAAAACAAAAGTTTTTTCCCATATTCTAATTAGAACAGAACTTCCCGCTAGAGAGCTATGAAAGAACAATTAGCTGTATGCTTTTTTTTCACTTTAAGTAAATCTACTCAGCCTTACCACAATCTTACTATTGTTTTATTAATTATTCTAATAAATTCCATAATTATCGGTATTATTGACATTTAAGGGTAGGTAGGAGTGATCTTTAAATTTGTATTTCAAATAACTTCGAATTTTAAGCAATTTTTCTATACGTTTTAATTAAATTCTTTCTAGAAAAAAATTCTAATATGAAAATATTAAATTTTTTTTTAATCAAAAAAACTATTATTTTTTATCAAATATAAATTGAATAATTTAGGAAATGAAATTGTTTTAAAAAATAATTCAATGGTAGACATACAGTTAAAAAACCTTGCTGATTGTCTAGAACAGGCACTATCTTTTAACAATAATTAATAATGGTGACTTTACCTCCTACTTTCCCTCAAACATGCTTTTTTAACAATGTATGTAGGCCTATAATATAAAAATTTATATACTAAGCTTATCTCCCAATAATATACCTGGAGAGTAAAATTTTTGAATTTTCATTGTTTTTTTTTAATGTTTATTATTTTTGGCATTATGTAAAAAATTCAATTCGTATTTTGAATTATCTTTTTAAACAAAATTAGAACAAATAATAATAATTATAAAAAAAAAAAAAAACAATCGAAAAACCAATGGAGTCAGTCAGTGGCACAGTGGCAGGAGCAATAAAAACCTCTGATTAATTAACAATTTATTGAGAAATTTAGAGAGAAATTCTTTCTATCATCTTCATTCTTTCATTATTGTCTAAGGTCCCGGAGTTAGTAAGAGAGACTGAAGATGGTAGAATGAACATCTCCCGAAACGTCTCAATAAATTGTTAAATAATCGGAGGATTTTATTTTTGTCTGTCCCTGCTTTTTCCTGTTATAAAACAATGGAATTTCTTTACTATCCAGATAAATTATTAGGGATAGTATTTATATATTGTATAAATTAAATCGACAATAAGTCGAATTTTAAAGAGAATAAGATTTACTTATAGTTGGCTACTAATTGAAGATAATGTAATAAAAACAAGATAGAATATTAAAGGGCCCTCCCGAGGTCCGATTTAACGATATATAGCCTATTATTAAATAAGTTATTCCTTCGCTACTTTACTGATTCTCTAAGTTATTTTATTTATTTTATTAACCATAGTGAATTGAGAGAAAGGATAGAAATTAAGTTTAAATCTAATTATCTATTGGGTCTTAACTTAATAGAAGAATCGAAAATAATTATTAGTATTATTACCAATGATTTTTATTATTATTTTTTTTTTTATCAGTAGGCTATATTAAAAAAATTGGCCTCCGATATTCACCCAATACTATCGATATTAAATAAGAGAAATCTTTAAAAAAAAAATCATCAAACAAAAAGTAATGTTTTATCCTATTCCCAGAGATGGGCAAAATCCTTTAAAAAGGATTAGAGATCCTATCCGACTGATGTAAAAGGATTAGCGATCTAATCCACGAGCCGAAAATGCCGATCCGGACTTAATTTTTAAGCGTTTGGATGAATTACGGTCATAATAGGATATAGGTATTTATTAAAAAGTTTTAAAGCGATATGAAAGAAATCGCAAAAATCCAGATTTGGTAATCCTTCGAAAAGGATTAACGATTCGATCCTAGAAAGCAAAAATGATTAGGATCCTGATTCAAAATCCTCCCTGAATTAATGAATTTCGATTCAGATCCTGGACCTGATTTAAATCCAAAAAGATCGCGATCCTGCCCATACCTGACTATTGCTTGTATGATTTTGAGAGAACAAAATTATGTTACTGCAATAGTATAGGTAATTCAATTCGTGTAGGCCCTCCATAGGAGAGAGAGGGAGTTCTTAATTTATATAGATCATACATATATTCAGTATGTAAGCCTCTAATCTACTATTTATTAACTTGAAAAGCTTTATCTTAAAATGAAATAACCATTGCAAATTAAAAAGCCCCATGTTCTAACAGTCTCTTGGAAAATTAAACTAAGGGTACGTAGTAAAAGGGAAACCTCTGATTTAAAGTTTTACTATTAATATAAAAACCAATTTTCTCTTTAGATAATGTTTTAAAACTGTTTCGAAAACAAGTACAAACAAAAGAGGGTGCTTTGGCACTTGATAAAAAAGAAGACAATAAAAAAAAAATAATAAGATAGATGTTTAAATATAAAGGTGATAAAGGTGATTTTCTCTTTGTTATATTTTATTTATTTAAAGAAAAAAATTTCATTACCCACAGGGCTAATGGTTAGGAATTTGAATTAAACATTTGAGCATCCAAAGCCTGTTAACTATGTTCAAAGTTTGTTTGAAAGTATGATCACAAAATATTTACAATGGAGGAGACGTTGGGGTTGGTGGTGTGTCATCGATATATAGTAATCCTTTGGGAAATAAAATTATATAATCAAATATTTTTAGATAATTTTATTAAGGACTAATGATTAAAAAATATCACTTACATTTAAAATTAAAAAACAATTTTTTTTTTTTTTTTTTAAATACAAATTTCTATTTCATCAATCTCATTCGTTTAATTTATCGTGTTCACACACACAGGGGAACAGGGGAGAGGGGCACAATTGCAAAAATAGTTTATAATTTTTTTTTTATTATTTTAATCAAAAAATATTTATTTTTATTTAAATAGAAAATATTTTAATACTATTTTCAACCCTTAATCCACCACTGTGAAAATAAATAATATGAATGTAATAAATTAGATTAACAAATATATCCTTCGAAATTAAAAGTGACTGTCCTAGTGAGATTTTTTTAAAATAATTCTTATCCTCTACACCCTCTTCTTTTCGCCCCTCTAATAAGTAAGGCTCGGATCGATATGCATCAAAAAACAACAAAATATGCAATTAGAAAAGCCGAAATATGAACAAAAAATATGCATTTTAAAAGTAAATATGCACTTCAAATAAAAACACAAATCACTTCGACCATCAACACCTAAACCGCCACCACACAACCCAACACATCTCAAAGGCAAACACAAGCCTGGGAAACATCCAGCAATACATCGACTGGGGGAGTAGGCAGATTGAGGCCCCAAAGTCAACCTAAATTAAACACAGACACGATCACACACACACACGCCAATCTAAATCTCAGAAACAAACCCAATCTCCTAACACATCCACTAACCAAACCAATAAAACATCGACTTGGGGAGACAGACTGAGGCCCCGTAGTCAACCTAAACCGAACACAAACGCAATTACACACACTCAACCTTCCTCCTGCTCTCAGAGACCAAACCAAGCCTCTGAGGCATCCAAATTGACCTGGGGACCAGCAAGACTGCGACCCCGTAAACAAACCACCCCAACAATTCCCTCCTAATTCCATACTCTTGAAAATGGCTCCAAAAGGAGAGCCGAAACGTCGAGTAAATCTCAACATCACACGCGACTCAACCCGAGAAAACTTATCTTCGCATATATATATATAATATATATATATATATATATGTCGTAGACAGATCGTGAAATTAGACAGTTCATGAACTGTCTAGACATTTCATGAACTGCAGCCAGATCGTGTAATGGTCAAACAGTTACATGATCTGGCTAAAAATTTTAGACAGTTCATGAAATGCAATTGGGCCTTAGACAGATCGTGTAATGCTCGAGAATTACATGAAATGTCTAAATTTTTTAGGCAGTTCATGAATTGCCTAACAGCAGTTTTGCCGATCGTGTACTGTTTGTAATTTAATGCAATAAATCTAAAAAAAAAATTTTATTTTTTCGAAAATCAAAAAAAGGGGCTTCTATAAGTTGTAGACATTTTAAATAGCTTTAATTTAAAAAAAAATTGAGGTAGATAGCTTCAAATTTGTGGCCGCTTGAATCTCCCAAAATTAGAACCTCGAGACGCGCATCTTAACTCAAGATTTACAAAGTGAGGAAGATTTGGAAAATTTAGTAATCGGTAATAATAATAATAATATTGAAAAGAATTGACTTTTTTCGAGATCTTTATTTGCTTTACAAACAGTACACGATCGGCAAAACTGCTGTTAGGCAGTTCATGAACTGCCTAAAAAATTTTGACATTTCATGTAATTCTCGAGCATTACACGATCTGTCTAAGGCCCAATTGCATTTCATGAACTGTCTAAAATTTTTAGCCAGATCATGTAACTGTTTGACCATTACACGATCTGGCTGGAGTTCATGAAATGTCTAGACAGTTCATGAACTGTCTAATTTCACGATCTGTCTACGACATATATATTGGGGTCCAGGCATTCTTATTTAAGCCATTTGGTATCCAAATCCTACTAATAACATTTATAAGATATTTATTTTATAATAATAAAGATGAATTTAATAAGAAAAAATCCATATTTTTTAAATCTTTTAAAAAAAGAATCTACTTTGCCATTGGCCAAATGGTTTTTCCGACGACCATTTAATTAAGTTAAAAAAAAAAATCTTAATTAGGTACCTTTAATAAGATCCTCAAGAGCGGTGGGGGGTTGGCTAATGATGTCGGGGGGAGTTGATAATTATTCATTTTAAGAAAAATATACAATAGAAGAGAAATACACGAGATAACGGCTTAAACCCCACTGAAAAGGTTTTTGCCTGTCTGAGCTTTCTCTATAAATAAAAAATAAAATAGCAATTCCCATTTTATAAAAGATAAAAAAATACTTTTTACTCTAATCTAACATTATTTAAAGGTGAAAAAAATATCAGATTATTTAAAACATTCATTGATTCATTCTGCCCCTAACAAGCTCTTATCAACCCTAAATAATTCAGAATATTATTTTTTTGGATTTTTTCATTTATTTGTAATTGAAATAAATAGGAATATCTGTCTAAGGTTGAGGGTCTACAGCCCGTCCCAGGCGAAATAATTTATTTCAATTGAATTCGACATCAATCGAAATAAATAGGGACGAGGTTTAAACAGGGGCGGATTAAAGGGGGGGGGCGATCGCCCCCCCCCCCCGAGAAGAAATTCATAAAGTTATAAAAACTAGTAATCTAAAGAAATTATGATTTCCGCTCTTTAATTTCAATTGAATTTGTTACCAATCAATTTAAATAAACAGGAAAGTGATCTAAATGGCCATAGATACCGACAAAGTCCTTAAATAAAAAAAAAAATAAAAAAAAAAAAAATAACCGCCCCTCCCGACAAAATTGCATTAATCCGCCACTGGGTTTAAATGGTCTCTGATGCCGAAAAAGACCTTAAATAAATAATCAAAAAATGTGGTAGGAATAATATATGAATAATGTGAAATTCAAACGTTTTCCCATTATTAAGAAATATTAATTTCGCCGAAGGTGGCCCTTCCCATGGTCCAGAGGGCGCAGCCCCCAGGACCCCCTTACTCGGTAAGAGAAAGTTGGGCACTGTGCTGGTCACACCAGATTTTTTGTGTCGAGATATATTTAGTTTCCCATAGCACCTTAGTTTCAAACTTGCATTTTAAATGTTGACTGCTTCAAATAAACTATGGTTATTTTTCAAAATTTTAATCTCATATTTGGACATTTTATACACAATATAGAATCGTAAATAAATACAAAATTTCATAAGAATTGGAAAAAAAAATTTTAAATCCGACCCCCTTTTGAATCGAAATTAACATACAAATCCCTATAGGAAATTAACATTAGGCCTATGAGAGAAGGCGGAGAGACAGGCGATAATGTTTGCAAGTGAGAGAGAGAGAGAGATATATGTTTTCTCCTAAGCAATTAAAGACACAAATAAATGGGAATTTAAATAATAATTGATTTTTAATCTAATAAAAAGAAAAAGATTTAAATTCCGTTACCATGGCAACCATTTCTATCTTTCCTATGAAGAACAAGAGTAAAGTGGTCTTCAGAAGATTTCAACGGCAAAATGAGAATATACATTTTAAAGAGCATCTAAAAAATAATTGATTTTTGAATTTAAAAAAAAATCCTTGGAGGGAATTTTGAGAAAATCGAAAAAAACTGAAAAAGTACATCAGTAAAGTACTAGTACTTTTTGGCCGATTTTGTTCAAAAGCTTATTTTGAGCGTGTGGGAAGGTACCTAAGTTAAATATAAAATTTCAATCCGGTAGCTCAATTCCTTCATGCTAAAAATCTGTCCACACATACAGACACACACACACACATACATACACACACACAGACCAATTTGCGGGACCCACTTTTTTGGACTCAGGGGACCTCAAAACATGTATATCCATCAAAATCTCGACATCGAATTTTTGACATGATCGCAATACTTTCTCTCCTATATATTTCATATATAGGCTAAGAGAAAGTAAAATTGTATCAATAGATTTGTAACAACTTTGAGAATAAAGCGTTCTCTCTCATGTCGGGGGCTCTGCTCATTTATCCCGAAGTGAGAAGCCCATCCCTTTTCATTTAATTTTTTTTTTAAATTTGTATTTGATTATGCGAACAACTCATGGTTCCAATTTCGCTAATTAATGAGCCCGGATAATCAAAATTCTATTGTTAATTACATCATTTTAATTAATTACTGTACATTTTCTATCAATAATAAAAATAAAATAAAAAAAACTTTAAAAAAAAATGCTTTTATTTAAATTGAACTAAAAAGAGAAATAATTTAATTGTTCTTGTTAAAATTGTTGAATATTTATGACTTAAAATAAAAGCGTGGGGCGCACATTGATAGCTTAAGGAATTGTATATACTTAGAGCCTCGGAATCACTTTGAAGCGCCCCACGCTTTTATTTTAAGTCATAAATATTCAACAATTTTAACAAGAACAATTAAATTATTTCTCTCTTTTTAGTTCAATTTAAATAAAAGCATTTTTTTAAAAAAGTTGTTTTTATTTTATTTTCATTTAAAACTTTTTAGTCTTTTTTTTATTATAGAATATTAAAAAAAGAAGGCAGGATGCGTGAAATAAAGTACCACATTAGTTTGGTCAATTTTGGTAAAACCCAACTCACTAATTGCGTCATCAAAAATGACGCTTAAATATCAAATTTCACACCTCAAGATCATCGGGAAGTCTTTTGAAAATAGATTTATACGCGTGAGGTTTCAAATAAAGTACCACATTGGTTTGGTCGATTTCGGTAGAACCAAACTCACTAATTGCGTCATCAAAAATGAACCTTAAATATCAAATTTCATACCTCTAGATCATCGGGAAGTCTTTTAAAAATAGATTTATACGCGTGAGGTTTCAAATAAAGTACCACATTAGTTTGGTCAATTTCGGTAAAACCCAACTCACTAATCGCGTCATCAAAAATGAACCTTAAATATCAAGTTTCACACCTCTAGCTTATCTGGAAGTCTTTTGAAAATAGATTAATACGCGAGAGGTTTCAAATAAAGTACCACATTAGTTTGGTCAATTTTGGTAAAACCCAACTCACAATTTGCGTCATCAAAAATGAACCTTAAATATCAAATTTCACACCTCTAGCTCATCGGGAAGTGACTTAAACAAAGACTCAAAGTTGGTGATTTTGAAAGAGTAAGTTAAATAAAAGCATTTAAAAAAAAATAAAATAAAAAAAAGATTTTTAAAAAAATGCTTTTATTTAAATTGAACTAAAAAGAGAGAAATAAGAAAGAAATAATTTAATTGTTCTTGTTAAAATTTTTCAATATTTATGACTTAAAATAAAAGCGTGGGGCGCTTCGAAGTGATTCCGAGGCTCGCGCCCCACGCTTTTATTTTAAGTCATAAATATTAAAAAATTTTAACAAGAACAATTAAATTATTTCTTTCTTATTTCTCTCTTTTTAGTTCAATTTAAATAAAAGCATTTTTTTAAAAATCTTTTTTTTATTTTATTTTTATTTTAAGCTTTTTAGTCTTTTAGTCTTATCAAAAATCATCAATATGATAAAGTACCACATTAGTTTGGCCTGTATTGATTTGGTTCAATTGAAAAATTATTCATTATCATAAAAAAATGACTCGTAAATATCAAAATTCAAAACTATAGTTAATAGGGCCTTATTTGCGTGAGGCTTCAAATAAAGTACCACATTAGTTTGGTCTATTTTGATCAAAACCACCATATAGTGGCGTCATCAAAAATGACTCTTAAGTATTACATTTCACACCTCTAGCCCATCGGGAAGTCTTTTGAAATTACATTAATTCGCGAAGGGTTTCAAATAAAGTACCACATTAGTTTGGTCTATTTTGATCAAAACCACCATATAGTGGCGTCATCAAAAATGACTCTTAAGTATTACATTTCACACCTCTAGCCCATCGGGAAGTCTTTTGAAATTACATTAATTTGCGAAGGGTTTCAAATAAAGTACCACATTAGTTTGGTCTATTTTGATCAAAACCACCATATAGTGGCGTCATCAAAAATGACTCTTAAGTATTACATTTCACACCTCTAGCCCATCGGGAAGTCTTTTGAAATTACATTAATTTGCGAAGGGTTTCAAATAAAGTACCACATTAGTTTGGTCTATTTTGATCAAAACCACCATATAGTGGCGTCATCAAAAATGACTCTTAAGTATTACATTTCACACCTCTAGCCCATCGGGAAGTCTTTTGAAATTACATTAATTCGCGAAGGGTTTCAAATAAAGTACCACATTAGTTTGGTCTATTTTGATCAAAACCACCATATAGTGGCGTCATCAAAAATGACTCTTAAGTATTACATTTCACACCTCTAGCCCATCGGGAAGTCTTTTGAAATTACATTAATTCGCGAAGGGTTTCAAATAAAGTACCACATTAGTTTGGTCTATTTTGATCAAAACCACCATATAGTGGCGTCATCAAAAATGACTCTTAAGTATTACATTTCACACCTCTAGCCCATCGGGAAGTCTTGAAATTACATTAACATTGCGAAGGGTTTCAAATAAAGTACCACATTAGTTTAGTCTATTTTGATCAAAACCACCATATAGTGGCGTCATCAAAAATGACTCTTAAGTATTACATTTCACACCTCTAGCCCATCGGGAAGTCTTTTGAAATTACATTAATTCGCGAAGGGTTTCAAATAAAGTACCACATTAGTTTAGTCTATTTTGATCAAAACCACCATATAGTGGCGTCATCAAAAATGACTCTTAAGTATTACATTTCACACCTCTAGCCCATCGGGAAGTCTTTTGAAATTACATTAATTCACGAAGGGTTTCAAATAAAGTACCACATTAGTTTGGTCCATTTTGGTAAAACCAAACTCACAATTTGCGTCATCAAAAATGACTCTTAAATATCAAATTTCACACCTCTTGCTCATCGGGAAGTGTCCTTAACAAAGCCATAAAGTTGGTGACCTTGAAAGAGTAAGTTAAATAAAAGCATTTAAAAAAGAGATAATGAATAACTTAACCAATTTATTTTATTCAATATATTTATATTATGGAAGTTTTTTTAATTTCAACATAATTAAAAAAAAGAACTAAAGTACAAGAAATCCTAGACGTTTCGAGTTTCCTACCCCTGGTCTATGATCTTGAACTAACGATAAGTTTGTTTAAACAATACTTTCTTTCTCTATATATTTTATATATAGAGTAAGAGAAGGTTAAAAATAGCCGAATACTACTACTACCTTGCCACGTGAATAAATATTTCACTTTTTTATTGTGCGGGAAAAAAGATGAGTTTTTAACCCATTCCTTAAAAAAAAATCATTAGAATTAGGACTTTTGCTGGACTATACGTATATAGAAGGAACCGGAGAATAAAACCAGCCGTTAATGGACGCCTCTCACATCAATTTAATTCGTAAATATTTCGACCGGCATCACGCCTGGTCATCATCAGTACAAAAAAAATGATTTTTTTTTTGTACTGATGAGGCGTCCATTAACGGTTGGTTTTATTCTCCGGTTCCTTCTATAAAAAAATCATTTGTAATCAGATATAGACGTCTATATAAATTTATTTGTATAAATTGTTCTCTTTCAGTGGGTTTTTTAGATCTGTTCAATTTTTAATTATTTGCGGAAGATTCGACCTTGAATGATTTATGTTTCGAGATAAGAGAGATAGAATTGATAGAGAGTGGAATAATCATGTTATGAATTGTGATAATAAATCTAAATAAAGTATATATAAATCCATTATTATATTTGATTTTAATACAATTCGAAATCTTTTCATCAGAGCCTACAGCCAAAATATATTTATTCTAATATAGTAACTTGAATATTCAAAATGAGATTTGGTATTTTAAACTAATATTCAAATTAAATGTAAAAATTTTCTAAATTTTTAATTTTAATATAATTATATACAAAATATTTAAATAATTAAAAAATAATAATTATTAAGTTAATAAATCTGGTGTGACTGGTCGCACAGCACACAACTTTCTTTTACCCTTCGGACAGAGAAAGTTGTGTTCTGTGCTTGTCAGCAACCATTTCTCCTATCTTTCCTATGAAGTAGAAGAATAAAGAGGTCTTCAGAAGATTTCAATGGCAAAATGAGAATATACATTTTAAAGAGCATCTAAAAAATAATTATTTTTGAATTTTAATCAAAATCTTTGGAGCAAATTTAAGGAAATTCGAAAAATCTGAAAAAGTGTATCAGTAAAGTACTAGTACTCTTTGGTCGATTTTTTTCAAAAGCTTCGTGTCACGTCCCAGGGGGTGCCTAACTTAAATATAAAATTTCAACCTCCTAGCTCTTTACTTTCTTGAGATATTTTGTTCACAGACACACAGACAGACCATGTCGCGAAAACCACTTTTTTGGATTCAGGGGACCCCAAAACGTGTATATCAAAATCTCGACATTGAATTTTTGACTTTCTCTCTATATATATTAACAAATATAGAAGTAAAAGAAAGTAAAAAAAGGGAAAATTAATCAAATAAATAATTACTAATTCGTATGCTCTAGCAAATTATTCCGGCTATAAATAAGTACCGTAATTATATTATTTTCAAAAAATTATATCGAATAATAGGAAGTCAGATTTAATGGAAATATATTCGTTTAGGCAGGTGATTAAAACTTTTGAATCTAAAGGTAGAGTTATGGAAAAATAAATTCAAAAGCACTCTTTGCTTCAAACTTTTAAAATGTTCATTAATTTTTTATAAAAATATTCCTTCTGATTTTTAAATTCTTTTTAAAATACTAGAAGTATAAATGAATATTTTTAGTTCATCAGAATAGACCTATCTAAATATGTACAGTACTTTTTTTGTGTGTTGTTTATGGATGTAGATTTTTTTTTTTTTTTTTTTTTTTTTTTTTTGTGAAATCCATTTAACAAGAATTTCTTTTTTTTAAGGTTTTTTTTTGACATTTGAAGCTAAAAAGAATTTTTTTTTTGCTCTTCCTTCATCGCCCACCAAAAAAAAAATCATAGTCACATTTCAGCATAGATCTAACGGATACGGATTATGTGTTAAAGCTATATTTTCCCAGATGATACTGTGTACTCGCAAACTTTAAATAATACATGGTTTTTATTTTTCGGCTGAATAGTCCTTTATCAATAGTAGAGAGTATGGACGATAATTTGAGCTTGCCAAAAATTGGTGTCTTATGGACAGAGCTCCTGGGCTGAATATTAAAAAAAACTCCCTTAGCATATATTTTTGGAACAAAGTTCTTTTACGTGGCTTACGGTAGGATGAATTGGCAGAAAACGTCACGTAACAAAAAAACAGCAGTAACAAAAATGTGTTACAGCGCTCGAGCGCCGACGGAGGAAGGCGAGGCGAGACTAGTCGAAGCCTAGGTAAGGCCACGCCTACACCCCCCCCCCCAGCTTTAGAGAATTATCTTTCTCTCTATCTCTTTCTATATTAAATTATATTCGGAGTTGAAGAATAGGCGTGAGGAACTTCGTTCCTGGCGGGGGTCCCACCACCCCACACTTTTGCTTTTTTTAGCGAGTATTATGTGTTACTCTATATTCATATAATTAATCAAATTCAAAGTTAGATACTCCATTATACACAATCATATAAAATATAGTATTTCTTACTATAAAGGCTCAAAAACATGATCATTTCTAGGATTTAGAGGATTAAAATACAAAGCTTTGTCCTCTGGGAAATAGAGAGAGAGCACTATAATGAAGGATCAATCATAATGATACATGGCCAAATATGGGGATATTTTAAATTCGCATTAAAGATACTAATGAAAATTGATTTAATTAATATAATATATAAGTATAGATATATTTAACACTCTAACTTAAATGAAATAAAGCTTAATTGCCAGTCTTCCATGTAATTTAAATCTTTAATGCCAATCTTGGACTAATTAAAAGATTATTTGTTTAATCAAAAACTTAATAATTATATATTTTCGATTAATTAAAATTGAGGTTCTCTAATAATTATTTAAATTATAATATTTTTAATCAATAAGTGATACAGAAACAAAATATATCGATTGGATGTCAGTTAAATTTTCATATTGATTTGATAAGGAAAAGTCTAGTGACAGTCGAAATTATAGGGAATGTAATTATAATTATAAAAAAGACGAATATTAATTTTACATTTTATATTTGATGAGAAAAAAAAAAGGAAAAAGCGATATTTTTTTTTTGATAGATTTGAGAAAAAAATGAGAGGATTTGTAGCAAGGAAAAAAAAGAATGTATGTATATTCCATGTTTCAGAATGGAATATTATTTGTGTGTGTAGAGGGAGGGCTGGATTGAATCCTTTTCACCCTGAGGCAAATTGTCCTTGATCGCGAGCTTTGCAGCAACAGAGATCTATAACGTTATTAAAAAAATATTTCTATAGGCCTATATTTAAATAAATTATAATCGTAACTGTTATATATGAACTATGGAAAATGATGGAAGAACATATTATATAGGCCTACATTAATTATAATTTTTTTCGAGGTGAGATGGATGATGATAAATTAAGAAAATATCGGATCCCGTCGATAAAAGTAACACTACTAATACTTGCTGGAATAGTAGTGTTACACTTCTATTACAGCAAAATAGTATTTTTATTATCTTTCGATTACTGAGACTATTTAGGTTTTTAGACTAATATGTTTATTTACGATACAAATGATCCAGGAACATTTATTTAATCCAATCGGGACAACATTGTAATCTAAAAAATTTGTAGGCATATCGATTATTATAAATATTATTATCGACATCTTACTCCAGCTAATTAAAATTTTAATAACGATAATGTAAGGTATTTTTTAGGATAATTTTATCATAGAGTCAATTTAATAATGTCAAAAAAAATTTTTAATATTGATAAAATATTCTTTTTAAAATATGTATAACTTACCCACAAAGGATCAAAAGAATTTTTAAATTTCTTTGGCTTTAGATAAGGGAGATAAAGAATGAAAATTCCATTTACATTCCATCGAACTGAATATAAAACGTAAAATTTAATAAAATTAAGATTTTTATAGAGAGAAAGACGTCCAAAATTAATCTCAATTTTGTTAATAACGGATAAGAATAACAAACTATAAATATTTTGCCATACTTATAAATTTTACATCTTGAAAATCGAATTTACCGTACTGTCGGGCTCGCTGGTGTAGTGAGCTAGGGTGTCAGCTTCTGCAAAGAAGATCCCTGTTCAAATCCTGGGCATGCGGGATTTTTCATTAAATAAAAATATTTATTTAATGTAAACAAATCCTCAAGCAAGCCCTGGATTGGAATATAGGATCTCACCACAATAGCCCCCAGGCAACTCTACGAGGAGAGGGAGTTGCTGTGACATCCCGTCCTGTGGAAGGGACGTAAAGAAGGTTCCCTCTCAGTGATGCATTCTTCGAAAGGAGTAGGCTACACGCCGGTGCTGAGGGAGTCCCTCCTCAAACCAGGACATCCTCCATAGCATAGAAGAGGTTGGATATAAGGAGCCGGTTGGAACCAGAAATAAGGATTAGTTCACTAGCTAGAGACGAGAGAGCAGGAGGAGGAGCTAGAGATAGGAAATGATGTAACTTCACGGGGTGCCGATAGATGGCTACGGCCAGAGGCCGGTTGGGTTTGAGTGTGTGTCTCCGTACACGTAAGCACCTCGGGTAAATAAACGGGGATCCCGATAGGAATTTCAAAAATAAATAAAAAAATACCGTACTGTCGGAAACTAAATACATGTCGACACAAAAAATCTGGTGTGACAAGCACAGTACACAACTTTCGATTACCGAAGGTAAGAGAAAGTTGTGTGCTGTGCGACCAGTCACACCAGATTTTTTTTTCTCATTCACACTCACACTCTCACACACATTCACACAGTCTTTTCGGCAACTTAGGCCATTTAAGACTTTTACGATAACCGTTGTATTGAAATTATCTATTGTGGGTTGAGGCATTTCTATTTAAGCCATCTGGTATCCAAATGGCTTAAATAAAATTATCGGACTGCCTGGGTCCGAACCCGCGACGTTTGGTATAGGAGGTAGGCACGCTGCCTACTACGCCACACCCGGGGGCTATTCGATATTTCGATATCGTTTTGTCTCTTTTGTAATTATATTTTTTATAATTTTCAATCAGATATTTATTTTCAATTAGTATAATTTACTTTTTTATAGGAAAATAATTTTGCTATATTTATAGGCTACTCAGTTGTGTAACCAGCAAACAGGAGGTAATTTTAACCTATTTAAATCTACAAATTCCCCCTCCAGAAGAGAAAATAAATTTTTGGCCTTATGATTTAAAAAAATGTTTTTTAGAACCCCCGAAAGATCCTGCTTATAGGCAAACATAATTCCTTTTAAAAAATCATAACCCCCCCCCTTTTCAGAAGCAAGTTCTTTAAAAAATTCATAACTAGAGACCGGACAAAAAAGCATAAAAAAATGGAAAAAAAGTGCTTAAAAAAGCATAAAAAACTTGAATAAAAAGTTGTTAAATAAGCATAAAAGTTGAAAAAAAGCATCTCATAAGCAATTTTTACTCATACCAATGGCGTATACAAATTTTTTTTTTAAAGAAACTAAATTTATTCCACCCCGCCCTGCGAAAAATTTTGTTTTTGCGGAACCAAATTTTTTCACCCTGCGGAAAATTTTTTTTTTACAATGCTATAATTTTTCGCATTGCGGGGCTTTTGAATTTTTTTTTTTTTGGGGGCCTCCCCCCTTATACACGTCACTGGTGTATGCGTGTGTGAATGGGAAAAAAGTGTGTTTTTTAATAAAAAAAAAAAAAAAAATTATAAATATTCGTAAAATAAGTTCAAATAAGCACGAAAGGGAAAAAAAGCATGAAAACTCAAAAAAAGCAAAAAAAGCATAAAAAATGCAATCTCAATGAACTTAGTTTTTCCTAATTCGTATAGAAATTGAATATCTAATGGTTGCTTATAAAATTGAGCAATAAGCATTTTGCTTAAAATTCGGTCTCTATTCATAACTCCCTCATTGGTTGCGCTACTATTTAAACTAGTGGTAGTCTTAAATAAATGATCTTGTATTTGAATTATTGTTAGAATAAATATTTACAAAGAATTGAATAATCGGTGGGTTTGACAAGAAAGAACACCAAAATTGGTATCAACAAGCAATGCTAACAACCAAATGAAGAAGGCTGATGAACACCTGTCGGGGACCATCGATATACACTAAATAAAATGTACTAGTAAAGTCTAAATGGCCTATAGTAATCGAAAGAGTAAAAAGTAATTTAAAAAAATAATTGAATGTATTGGATAATTAAATCAAATAACCAGAATGTCAATTCATAGGTGACTTAAATAATTATCATGTAAATGTATTTATTTCATTTAAATTAAATTAATAATTGGAGCAGAATACAATCACAAATAAAAACAAGTAACAAGTTTCTATTTCATAAAACGTTTTTATTATTATTTAAAATGTAACATTTTTAGTGGAATCGAGAGAGCAATTTCAAAAATGAATGAACATGAATGTTTTTCATTAATTCAGTGGATCCTTTCATGTATAAATCTCAAATTAAAATTATCTGAAAACATATGGTCAACTCAACAAAATAGAATAAATACATTATAAATTTGTTTATTTAAAAATGAAAAACAAATAATTTTAGGTGATTTACTTTTTGTGTTAAATTAAAGGAAAATTTTTAAAATATTTTTAAAAAAAAATTGTTTCCTTTAATTAAAAAGGAGCGGGGGGCCTGGCAAAGGAGAAGAGCAACGGTCTCCACAATCGTTGCAGTTAAGCAATGCCAAGCTTGGCGAAAGCTCGGGGTTGGTGACCCCGAGCAATCAGCGTGTGGAACGTCCCCCTGTAGCCATCGGTATAATGTAATTTAAAAATACACAAGGAAGGAAGCAGGTGCAGCCAAAATTAAAGCCTCCGATTTTGTTACAATTAATGAGACGTTTCGAGAAAACTTTATTTCCTCATCATCAGTCTTTCAAATTGTATTTGTCACAGCCACGTACATCATTGGTAATTTAAAAATATATTTAATAAAGTCATACCCTAAATGATCTTGGTAGTCGAAAAGGGTTAAACAAAAAAATAAAAATGATTAAACTATTTTTTCGCGATAGCTTCGATTCAAAGACATACTCAAATTAACTGAGATGGTGAAGGAAGGATCCATGAACAATTACATCCAATATCTTGGATAGTAAGAAGTAATAATAAATTAAATAAACATCTATAGTTGGAGTTAGTGAATAGATAGTAAATTGTGATATGACAAAGGTGTTCCGGAGCCTTTAAGTGTAATTCGTGCTTTAAATTTTAAATGATGAGCAAATTCTTGTTCCCAACAGCTAAAATATTACGTTGCGTCAGAGGCGTACCGAGGCAGTTAGGGGCCTGGGGCGGCACTAGAAGCGGGGGCCTTATATTGAATTTTTTTTTTTGGGGGCTGCTCATCTTTAAATATCCTTCTCCTCCATACACAAAAATATTTTTAAAATACCGTATATCCCTGAATCCCAAGGGCCCCGGGGCCTCTCAAAGGGAAATTTTGATTAAATTTTGTTTTTACTTGAGCCCTGAGGGCCCCGGGGCCTCTCAAAGAGAAATTTTCATTAAATTTTGTTTTTACTTGAGCCCTGAAGGCCCCGGGGCCTCTCAAAGGGAAATTTTCATTAAATTTTGTTTTTACTTGAGCCCTAAGGGCCCCGGGGCCTCTCAAAGGGAAATTTTCATTAAATTTTGTTTTTACTTGAGCCCTGAAGGCCCCGGGGCCTCTCAAGGGAAATTTTCATTAAATTTTCTTTTTTTCATCTAAATTTTCCCATTTTTACTTGAGCCCTGAGGGCCCCGGGGCCTCTCAAGGGAAATTTTCATTAAATTTTGTTTTTACTTGAGCCCTGAGGGCCCCGGGGCCTCTCAAGGGAAATTTTCATTAAATTTTGTTTTTACTTGAGCCCTAAGGGCCCCGGGGCCTCTCAAAGAGAAATTTTCATTAAATTTTGTTTTTACTTGAGCCCTGAGGGCCCCGGGGCCTCTCAAAGGGAAATTTTCATTAAATTTTGTTTTTACTTGAGCCCTAAGGGCCCCGGGGCCTCTCAAAGAGAAATTTTCATTAAATTTTCTTTTTTTTATCTAAATTTTTCTATTTTTACTTGAGCCCTAAGGGCCCCGGGGCCTCTCAAAGGGAAATTTTCATTAAATTTTGTTTTTACTTGAGCCCTAAGGGCCCCGGGGCCTCTCAAAGAGAAATTTTCATTAAATTTTCTTTTTTTTATCTAAATTTTCCCATTTTTACTTAAGCCCTGAGGGCCCCGGGGCCTCTCAAGGGAAATTTTCATTAAATTTTGTTTTTACTTGAGCCCTGAAGGCCCCGGGGCCTCTCAAAGAGAAATTTTCATTAAATTTTCTTTTTTTCATCTAAATTTTCCCATTTTTACTTGAGCCCTGAGGGCCCCGGGGCCTCTCAAGGGAAATTTTCATTAAATTTTGTTTTTACTTGAGCCCTAAGGGCCCCGGGGCCTCTCAAAGGGAAATTTTCATTAAATTTTGTTTTTACTTGAGCCCTGAAGGCCCCGGGGCCTCTCAAAGAGAAATTTTCATTAAATTTTCTTTTTTTCATCTAAATTTTCCCATTTTTACTTGAGCCCTGAGGGCCCCGGGGCCTCTCAAAGAGAAATTTTCATTAAATTTTGTTTTTACTTGAGCCCTGAGGGCCCCGGGGCCTCTCAAAGAGAAATTTTCATTAAATTTTGTTTTTTTTATCTAAATTTTTCCATTTTTACTTGAGCCCTGAAGGCCCCGGGGCCTCTCAAAGGGAAATTTTCATTAAATTTTGTTTTTACTTGAGCCCTAAGGGCCCCGGGGCCTCTCAAAGGGAAATTTTCATTAAATTTTGTTTTTACTTGAGCCCTGAAGGCCCCGGGGCCTCTCAAGGGAAATTTTCATTAAATTTTCTTTTTTTCATCTAAATTTTCCCATTTTTACTTGAGCCCTGAGGGCCCCGGGGCCTCTCAAGGGAAATTTTCATTAAATTTTGTTTTTACTTGAGCCCTAAGGGCCCCGGGGCCTCTCAAAGAGAAATTTTCATTAAATTTTGTTTTTACTTGAGCCCTGAGGGCCCCGGGGCCTCTCAAAGGGAAATTTTCATTAAATTTTGTTTTTACTTGAGCCCTAAGGGCCCCGGGGCCTCTCAAAGAGAAATTTTCATTAAATTTTCTTTTTTTTATCTAAATTTTTCTATTTTTACTTGAGCCCTAAGGGCCCCGGGGCCTCTCAAAGGGAAATTTTCATTAAATTTTGTTTTTACTTGAGCCCTAAGGGCCCCGGGGCCTCTCAAAGAGAAATTTTCATTAAATTTTCTTTTTTTTATCTAAATTTTTCTATTTTTACTTGAGCCCTAAGGGCCCCGGGGCCTCTCAAAGAGAAATTTTCATTAAATTTTCTTTTTTTTATCTAAATTTTCCCATTTTTACTTAAGCCCTGAGGGCCCCGGGGCCTCTCAAGGGAAATTTTCATTAAATTTTGTTTTTACTTGAGCCCTGAGGGCCCCGGGGCCTCTCAAGGGAAATTTTCATTAAATTTTGTTTTTACTTGAGCCCTAAGGGCCCCGGGGCCTCTCAAAGAGAAATTTTCATTAAATTTTGTTTTTACTTGAGCCCTGAGGGCCCCGGGGCCTCTCAAAGGGAAATTTTCATTAAATTTTGTTTTTACTTGAGCCCTAAGGGCCCCGGGGCCTCTCAAAGAGAAATTTTCATTAAATTTTCTTTTTTTTATCTAAATTTTTCTATTTTTACTTGAGCCCTAAGGGCCCCGGGGCCTCTCAAAGGGAAATTTTCATTAAATTTTGTTTTTACTTGAGCCCTAAGGGCCCCGGGGCCTCTCAAAGAGAAATTTTCATTAAATTTTCTTTTTTTTATCTAAATTTTTCTATTTTTACTTGAGCCCTAAGGGCCCCGGGGCCTCTCAAAGAGAAATTTTCATTAAATTTTCTTTTTTTTATCTAAATTTTCCCATTTTTACTTAAGCCCTGAGGGCCCCGGGGCCTCTCAAGGGAAATTTTCATTAAATTTTGTTTTTACTTGAGCCCTGAAGGCCCCGGGGCCTCTCAAAGAGAAATTTTCATTAAATTTTCTTTTTTTCATCTAAATTTTCCCATTTTTACTTGAGCCCTGAGGGCCCCGGGGCCTCTCAAGGGAAATTTTCATTAAATTTTGTTTTTACTTGAGCCCTAAGGGCCCCGGGGCCTCTCAAAGGGAAATTTTCATTAAATTTTGTTTTTACTTGAGCCCTGAAGGCCCCGGGGCCTCTCAAAGAGAAATTTTCATTAAATTTTCTTTTTTTCATCTAAATTTTCCCATTTTTACTTGAGCCCTGAGGGCCCCGGGGCCTCTCAAAGAGAAATTTTCATTAAATTTTGTTTTTACTTGAGCCCTGAGGGCCCCGGGGCCTCTCAAAGAGAAATTTTCATTAAATTTTGTTTTTTTTATCTAAATTTTTCCATTTTTACTTGAGCCCTAAGGGCCCCGGGGCCTCTCAAAGAGAAATTTTCATTAAATTTTGTTTTTTTTATCTAAATTTTTCCATTTTTACTTGAGCCCTAAGGGCCCCGGGGCCTCTCAAAGAGAAATTTTCATTAAATTTTCTTTTTTTTATCTAAATTTTCCCATTTTTACTTAAGCCCTGAGGGCCCCGGGGCCTCTCAAAGGGAAATTTTCATTAAATTTTGTTTTTTTTATCTAAATTTTTCCATTTTTACTTGAGCCCTAAGGGCCCCGGGGCCTCTCAAAGAGAAATTTTCATTAAATTTTCTTTTTTTTATCTAAATTTTCCCATTTTTACTTGAGCCCTGAGGGCCCCGGGGCCTCTCAAAGGGAAATTTTCATTAAATTTTCTTTTTTTTATCTAAATTTTCCCATTTTTACTTGAGCCCTGAGGGCCCCGGGGCCTCTCAAAGGGAAATTTTCATTAAATTTTTTTTTTATAAATATATGGGGGCCTATGCCGGCTCGGGGCCTGGGGCGGACCGCCCCCCTCGCCCCCCCTCGGTACGCCACTGCGTTGCGTTATAATATACCTAATATTGTAGGAAGCGAAAATAGAAGCGAGAGAGGATTTGGCTCATGCTTTTAGAAAAGGTATTATTTTATTAGCATGGGCCGGCCGGCCCTTAAAAGGCCGGCCCCTGGGAACAAACCATGATCATGGGAACAAACGACAGTAGGCCTATAGAATGACAGGGTCTCCAGACGGGAGCTCGCTGTACTCAAACAACGACGACGACGAGTACGAAGTCCAGACAACCAGTCGGGTTTCTGTCCCTTGTATTCGCCAACGACGGGATAAGAGCCAGACGGGCTCATATCCAACTAGAAGCCGATGACGAGGATATAGCCAGACGGGCTATAACGCGACGACGAGGACGGCGCGCGATCGTGCGCGGAGAGCAAAGAGACGTGAGGACGCGAATATCGCGGAGTGCGTGTTTGTTCGCGTTTCCCCTCTTCTCTCCTCCCCTTGTAAATATATACTTTTCTAGTGTGTGACTTTTATTTTATTCATTTGTGTATATTCGTTTTTGTAAATATTATTCAATCAATTTATTATATATTAAAATACCTTTTCTTATTTTATTAATAAATTATAAACTTTTAAAATTGTAAATACCTTTTTATTTTACAATTTCCCTATAATATTTTAAATGTGAGTAAAGTTGTGGGATTCCCATTTCTTCAATAATTTCTCATTACTAATTTTGTATTGAAGACGGACATGGCAAAATCTCGTGGGAATTTACAAAGATGTTAGTCGATTAAATCTTAATCTCGTTTGTTTTGCTTTAATATGAAGGAAATTAATTCAATATCCATGTATGTGCACCAATATTCCTATGCCCTCAGGCTAGTGGTATAAATAAATAAAAAAAAAAATCATTCGCCAGGGAGCCTGGCAAGAGAGAAGAGGAACAACGACCAAGAGAATCGTTGTTGTTGTTAAGCAATGCCAAAGCATGGCTGAATTTCGGTCGGGTGACCAGGAAAAACAAGCGGGAGGAACATTCGTCGATGGCCATCGGTATATTAAAATCTAGTATGCGTATATACAATAATAAAACCCCTAAAAAGCCGAAAGAGTAAAATAAAAAAAAATAATAATAATTCAATAATCTTCTCGGTGCTGGCTGGAAAAAAGAAGAGCCACCAAGATTTTAGTAGTTAAGTTACACCAAGGAGTGCCGATTCTGGCCATGAAGAACAAGACTGTGGAACGCTCAACGGGACCTAATGATATTTTTATTTGTAACTAGGATTTGCTTCCGAGGGTTATGATTATTTTTGAAAAAGATTTGCTTCTTTAGAACATCTCAGATAACTCTTAACGATGGTGTGGTCTGCTAATAATATATTTTAATTGCAAGGTTTTACTCACTTGTCAGACTACAAAAATTCTAGGTGGTCTTGAATATTTAATTTCTAAATTATTAGGGAATAATAATTATTGCCTCAGCACTTTTGACTTAATTCATTCTAATAATTTAGAAATTAAATATTCAGGACCACCTAGAATTTTTGTCTTGTAATTAAAATATATCTGTTTCGAATATAAGAGTTCACTAAGGAGAGAAAATTCTGACAAGCGTTTCTTTATTTTTGAAACAGATAATGGTAGTCTATCAATATAATTAATTGCAATACTGAAATGGCTTCTTCAGCGGTAGATAATCAATAAGTCAATTTTGCAAGAATAAATTTTTTCGGGCACAATCCAGCCGAAACATGCGTTTTAACAGAAGGGATGAGACTCGTATACTAAAAAAAGATTTTCGCGAGGGAAAAATGGAAATTTTACTAGGAAAAAAGGTGTAATCGATTATTTTTTTCCATAATCGATTATTTTTTCATCTGTCCGGATACAATAATCGATTATTTTTTCCATAATCGAACAACCCTAGAGATGACGAGTCGATGTTTCTCTGAGTATAATTAAAACAATTTAGTGAAAAGGATTAAGGTAGTTGATATTTTATAATATAATAACTATTTTACCAATGTTTATATTAACGATATTAATTGCAATTCAATTATTGGGCCTCATTTGAATATTTTTTCTCAAATAAAAAGATGAAATGAACTTGTTCAGATATTAATATCATTTATTTAAATTTGTGTCACTTGGCATTAATTTAATTACAATTTATTTATTATAAATAAAATTTGATGAAATACATGTTTGATTATATTTAACTGTTTGCCTAAATTTAGAAGGAAATCGAATTTCCTTAAAGAGTAGATTTAAACTCAATTATCTTAAATGAGGTTGAAATTTGTCTCAAATGACAACTCTCATTCTTCCACTTATTTTGCCATCGTGTTTGAGGAAATTATTGGTCTGTAAATTTAAAGCTAAATAAAAATTAAAGTACCGGAATTAACCTCGTTAAAAATTGGAAGAAGGAATATCTTAAAGGGGGCAGGGAGAGAGGGAATATTAAATATTATGCAATTTCATTATTAAAAAAACTTTTAGAAATAAAATAATTTTGAATAAAATATATTAGCTATATATAAAAGAAAATTTTTCATAGTAATTTGAATTAGGGAATAAATAGATCAAGCAAGAAGTTGTACTTAATCAGTTTTTACATATTCCGTTTATATTAGTGTATTTTTTTTGCTCATCCCTTTCGGCTACTTTTAGGGGATTTTACGTATATGTAGATTATTTATTATTTTAATGTACCGATGGCTATCGTGAGACAATATTATTCTATTTCATTATGACTAGTTATAAATTTGAATATCCCAATTTAAATAATTTATACGGTTAAAGTTTCAATATTTAAATCTATATGCCAAGTATTTTTTTCAAGCACTTGGGAAGGTATTCGTTTGGCACATAAATTTATAGAAATGATCCTCACTAGGAGGTCCCTTTGTAAATTTTAGCTCAATTGCTTTGAATATCTAATAAAATAGATGCCGCTTTTTCACCATGTGGTAATGGGATAATAAACTCGAGAAAATTTAAATTTACAATTACTAGAAGATAAATGGAAACAATATAAAATTTATTAAAATGGAAAAGTAAGCATATAGATTTAAATTAGGGGGTTAAATTTTAAATCTTATTTCTCTAAAAAATGAAGAATTCCAAAATTTTTAAGCTCTTACAATAATATAAAACTTTATTCAAATGTGACTAAAGAACGATTTTAAACTGGTAACCAACCATTGGCTCTAGTTGAAACATTATGCTTTAATAGGAGAATTAAATTCAAGTTCAAGGTTTTTTGTTTCAATTATATATTTATTTAATATTAACACTTTATAAGCATTTCGACACCATATGTGTCATCTTCGGAAGTGGATTTTATGTATATAGTTCACTTCCGAAGATGACACATATGGTGTCGAAATGCGTATAAAGTGTTAATATTAAATAAATATATAATTGAAGCAAAAAACCTTGTGTACTTGAATTTAATTCTCTTATTAAGAACGATTTGTTTGAGGCTCCCAATTAAAAAAAAAAAATTATATAGTAGACTATAAAAAGAGTTACGAAGTTTAAAGAGTCGATTTTTTTTAAAACTTTGTTCAATATCCCGCCACTATCCTAAGAAGAGACATCGGCAAATGTTTGAATTATTTGCGACAAGCTGGATTCTAACCCGAGCCGTGACTTCAGACTCCGAAATCCACAGCTTAGTCACTTGCCTCCTCAAAAAATGGTGCACTGTATCAAGAAGAAATTTATTGTATTAAAATTAAAAATACCAGGTAATAGAATGTTTAATATAAAATCACACCAACTCCCATGTTTATATAAATAACTATTAAACTCTAATAATTTAGAAAATTTATGTGCTTCTTCTTAAAAGAAACGTTGCTTTAGATAAAAAATGTATGTTTTAGGAGAAAGTATTATCTAAATAAATATGTTGAAAAGAAATTTTATGAATATTCTCAAAGCTTTTGAAATGGTCTGCCGGATACGGATCATGTCATTAATAGTTAATAAAAAAAATTAAGTACTATTAAGAAATAGTATTTTTTAATCAAAATTAAGTGATATTTAAATGGTTTGAGTTATAAATAATAAAGAATGCGCCATGACCCAGGGTTATCCACTTTTATTAGAATTGAACAAAGAAAAAACAAACTTAGAGAGTACGGAAGTAGCTGAAAGGAGGAGGCGATTATTTATTTAATTTAGCCAAGTAATAATGTGAAGGATTTTGTTTGTTGTCTTTGCAGGTCGACGGGACCTGAGTGTTTCATCTCGAGCAAAGTTACTCTTCTCACAGCTGAGTGTGCATTTCAATCACGATTCCCATCCTCATTTTTAGGTGAGACGACAGAGTGCGTGCTTCCTGGTCCGCGTGCTTTTTTACAGCAGTCCCTGGTGCTGGACCTATTCATTTCCTGTCACAGCTGATAACTAATAGCACCCAACAACTAACCAATCAACCGATGTTTCTTTAAATAAATCAAATCAAAAAATATCTTTCTCTGATCCATTTGATCATAAATCCTATGATATGATATTGCTTGTTTTTTTTTTAATAATACTTGAATTCATTTGCTTAATTCCTTAATAGGTAAATGTATTCACGATCTACTGTAAATAAATAAAAAATAGATGTGATGAGTTCAGTTCATAAATTGAGAATTCATTCGAAATTAAAATGACTTTAAAAAAAAACTTAGACATTTTTTTTACTAAAAATTCAGTATATAGATGAGTGTTTAAAAAATCGAGAGAGAACATGGATTAAATTCTACCAAAATCAATTTATCATTTCAATCCCTGGATCAATATGGAAAGGATATTTAATTATTTAAAAAACAAAAATAAATTAAATATTTAAAAATTTGTATATTTCAAATATTAATCTCTCTAACTTGACAAATCTATTTCAGTGGATTATTAAAAAAGTAAAAATAGCTAGAGCAAAAGAAAAATGTTTAATTCATAAATTTTTTGTCTTTTTGTTATTTTATTTATATTGTACAATAAATAAATAGGCCGTATATTTGCGGATAGACAGACGCTCTGTTTGATCAACTTTCCGTTGAAATTTCGAAATGATATTTTGCACTTTTGTAGAAGACGCCAAGAGCGACGAGGGAAAAATATTCGGATCCCCAAAAGGAAAGGCTCGAAAGATTTCTGAAAATTCCGTTCGTATTCTACCTCTCCTTATGAAAAATTGAAGCCAATTAATTATAATAAAAATAATTACATTTCCCAAATGAAAAGCAATAAAAATTGTTAACTAAGTTTTTTTTTTTTCTTGGACTTGCCCTCATTGGAATATATAGATAGGTATTTATAAAATACATACGTACATTGAAATAATATTATTTTATCAAATACAATTATAATTTCTTTTTAAAGATAAGTGAGGGGGTATATATATTATTTAATGTGCCAGATATGTATGGGATTTGTAATAATCTTCAGAAACGAGTTGTCTAAAAATTTCGGCACTTAATTAAGGAAAAGAAGTTATAAAAGGTGAGGGAAAATCTTGAAAAATGAGTTCGGGCCCCCCTTCCGGAAAATAATTATATATACTCCCCGGCGATGCTTGCCACTTTTACTAGGGATCGCATCCACGACAAAAATTCGTTTCAATTGAATTGGCTATCAAACAATTTAAATAAAGAGGCTAAATGGCCTCAGATGCGGGAAAAAAAGTTTTAAAAAAAATCTGTTGCGGGACCTCTAAAAAATTTGGGGCCCATAGGCGATTGCCTACTCCGCCTAATGGGTAATCCGGCACTATATCTGAGAAGTTTTAAGTTAAGTCAAATTATTTAGTATATGTGAGGTTTCACTAACAACTAACAACAACAATTAACTGTAAGTTAGCAAAGGCATAATTTTTAAAAATTAAAGGATTTCTAATTTCACCTTTTAGTTAAGCCTTAAACAGCGCTTTGGGTCTTAGATGACAAACTACGATCTTGACTCTTCTCTCTCTCTGATTTAATCATATGATTAGCTTGACTAAAACTAGAAAGTCATAGTTAAATAGCTTAATTGAGAAATAGCTAGTTAAGTATATCTAAAGAAAGCGATGCGGCCTTTAAATTTAGAGTTGTTTTAACTTAAGACCCTAAAAGTGAATATTTTTTATTTAAAGAAACAAATAGACTTTTAATGCTTTTATAGTACTTGTTTGCATTCTAAATAATGAATCATAAAAATTTTCTGAATATGCAATGGTTTAATTTTGAAGGGAGGAAAATTATTCGACGATCATTTTAACATGTTTATCTCTTTGGTAAAATTAAATTTTAAATAAAGCTTCCTGGGAAAAGAGTTTAAATCAGCCGTTCTTGTTTTCAACAGAATATTATAATTCAAGTGTTGACTATATTATATTTGGCCTAAGAGATTAAATAAAGAAAGACGAAGCTATGAAACTTAATTTTCAAATTCCTCCAAATATATTTAATATTAAATCTAATTCACTTTATATAGTAGCAAACATAAAATATTGTGGAAACAAATCTTTGCCATTGTTTGTGCAATGGTAGATATTACAATTGGATAAAAAAAAGTTAAATGTGCTTTTCATTCGCTGACACAAAACAGCACTTCTCTTACATTTTCCTTTTTAGCGGCCTTTTCTATTTTGCAAAATGCTTTCTATTTTAAATAAGTGTGTTTATTCGATATATTTAATTATTATCGCAGAATGCATTGGCATTATTTTAGGGAAAGAGGAATGAATGGAAAGCTCAAAGAAATTTTATCGGAAAAAATATTTTACATGATATTTCCATCATAATCAAGTCATAAAATATAGTCTATTTCAAGGGGAAATTAATGGAGAAGATTTGATAATAAAATGACTAGAGAAAAATTATTAGAGAAAAAATATTTCAAGACATGTCATTTAGAAATAAGAGCTTGAGCTTTGGGCTTTGGAACAGTAATGCTTACTGTTAGATCAGGGGTGGACAGCCCGCGGGCCGCATGCGGCTCACCTTGAACATTTTTGCGGCCCTCAAGCTTCATTTTTACAAAATAGACAGCCAAAGCAAAATACAGAAAAAAATTGTTTATTTTGCTTTAGTGAACAACAACAATATCGACGTTTCGGCCGATTCTTCCGGCCTTCATCAGGACATGTGTTTTGCTTGTCTAGAGGGGCAGCTCCTGACATAGGTGCAAACATTCGTCAGTTAACATGAATTCTGGTCCAAGAGAGACTATCACTCAGCCAAGAGGCCCTCTAAGTTTCAGGTAAATAAAACACATGTCCTGATGAAAGCCGGAAGAGTCGGCCGAAACGTCGACATTGTTGTTCAATAAAGCAAAAAAAAATTTTCTTTTCTTTGGCTTTCTTTATCTCTTCATTATAAATTATATTGAATACATTCAACCACTTTTCTTGCAATATATATATATATATATATATATATATAAAAAGATATTTTTTTTTTTTTTAACCACAAAAAAATGTCTATAGTGGGGCTAAAACTAATATGAAGATAGGCCTATATAATTTTATATACGGCCCGCGGAGTTATGATGCATTTCCAAAATGGTCCATTTGGGTTGGCCACCCTTGGCTTAGATAATAGAGCTTTCTAACTATTTTGCTATTTTTCTTTTTGAGTTAAGATCATTTAAAAAAATAAATAAATAAAATTGCCAATGTTTCGTACGTCTGTCCAGCAATTTTTCAGAGGTAAACAAGTAGTAGTTCATTTTTTTATAATTCTACTTGTTATCTCTGAAAAAGTGTGTGAGATAAGTAAGTACTAAACAAATTTACTTTTTGCACTCGGGAATGCTGTCATTAACTCAAATTAACTACTCAAAGAAAATTCGTCCATTCCTAGTTTTATGTAAATATTTAATGTTTTATTAACAATTAATAATATTATATTAACAAATTACTCTTAAACTTTTCAGCATCCCTAATGGATAGGTTATTGAAAAATTATTTTCTGAAAATACTACATAACATAGATAAGTTGTATAATAATTTTGAAGAAAGAGTATTTGTCATGGTAATTAACCGATTTTATAATTAAGCTTAATAAATTATAATATCAATAATTATAATCCGATCGCCTTTTGCCATAAAGCATTCATTTAGGAAAAAAGTTTTTTTTTTTAGTTTAATAACGTCACGGAATATTTTGGTAAAGGTAAATGTTAAAAATAGAATAGGTTTTATAAAAATGATTTATTTTTCAAAAGAAAGAAAAACACCGTTTAAAATCAACCAGATTCCTAATAATATGAATATAAAAAAATTTATTTAAAAATTAGACCTAGAAATATTCAAAAATATTTATTTAATGATGTTTCTCTCAGAGTTTTCTTTGGAGAAAAGGTTAAATTTAATGAACGAAATAATAAAAATACTCCTTTTTTCTAAATTAAAAACTTGAGGTGAATGGATAATACATTAATTTTTCAGATACCTCTTTTAGAGCCCGGTGGAAATATATAACTATATTCATAAAGATTTAGATATGCCAGAGCTTTAGCCAGAAATTATTACATGTTCCTTTCTTTAGAAATTTCACCAAATGTTGTTTTGTTTTAATTTTAAAGTTATTTTTTAATATCATCTTGTTAAAATTGTTCCAGTGGAATCCGAATATCTTCGTTCTACAGGCTCAAGACGCACTATCAATCTAAATGGATACCAAATGAAGAGAGCAGCTTCTTCATCTTGGAGAAATGCACATGAATTGATGCCTCTCTCACATATGGGTACCAATCGTGGAGAAATCTGAATTTATCAAAACTAATCTCCCAAACTTTGGTACTCGTCATTGATATTAGGTATTTGTAATATGGAGTCTTTAAATTTGAAAAGTTCATGGATTGATAAGGGTAGGCCTATTTTCAATTTTAACGATCAAATGGCGAATTTTTCAAATTTTAGCTGTCAGTTCAGGAAAAAAATCGAGATTATTTTTTTGCAATTCTATACTTATTTATATTGGAATAGCTAGTAGAGGAGAACTTTAATTGTTAATGTTTTCAAAATATTTTTAAGTATATATTCATTAAAAAAAGTAGGCCTATATCTTTATAATTTTGAAGCACACGCGCATTACAGAGTAAAATAACTACCAAGTTAATGATAAATGAGGCTTTGATATTTGATTTTGATTAAACGGTTACGCAACAGCTTTAATTAACTTCTGAAGTTGCATACTATCTGTATCAGCCAAAAGTATACGCTCTAGAAGTCGCCACTAACGGTTAGAGGAAACAACTCTAAAGTTAAGGGAGAGAAAGTTCCTTTAAGCTATGCAATCAGCACAGATGCATGTACAGTGAGCGCCACAATTAAGTCCCAACATGATAGCTAGAGCCTTAAGTATATGGTGTATAGTGAAATAATTTTAATGACCGAAAAGGAAAAACGTAAAATCTGGTACAGATGATTTTATTTTACCTTTTCAAATTTAAAATTATTTCACCATTTACCATACACTATACCATATACTTAAGGCTCTAGCTATCAGGTGGGGTCTTAATTGTGGCACTCACTTTACCATCTATTGCAATAGTATTGAGACTAAAGCCCAGTAGTTAGGCAGCCCAAATGGCAGCTTGCCTGTGTGAGAAATACCTTTTTCAAGCCAGACAATAGGCCGAAACCTTTTTAACAAAAGAATAACGATAAAAATTTCTTTCTTTTTTATATAAATTTCAAGCCCTCGGGGCTTGGTGTAGAGGTTAGCGTGCTAACCTCGTATACCAAACGGGTTCGGACCCCAGGCAGTCCGATGATTTTATTTAAGCCAATTGGATACTAAATAGCTTAAATAAGTATGCCTGGACCTCATATATGTATATTAAATCGTAAATGTCTTAAATGGCCTAAGTTGCCGAAAAGACAGTGTGAATGTGTGTGTGAGTGTGAGTGTGAATGAGAAAAAAGTGTGAAGGTTTAAAAAAAATAAATAAATAAATAAATAAATTTCATTATTATATCGAAATAAAAATTGTTTAGTGAGCGTGTGCCATTTGGGCTGCCTAACTACCGGGCTTTAGTCTCAATACTATTGCAATAGATTTTTCAAAGGCCCTAATTAATTAATCAATATAATCTAAAAACATTTAAAATTTATATATTAATATCATCTCTCTATTAGATCTCTAAGCTCTCTAAGAAGGACTGACTAAGAATTCTAGAGATATACTTTTGACAGAGAAATCGGTCTAAATTCGATAATCTATGCTAGGGAAAGGCTAAAATTATGCCATTTTTCTTTTTAATAATCCAAAAAATAAGGACAAAAGATAAAAATGGATTTGGACAGATTTGTCGATTTAAGTGACTTGGATATTCCTGCCAGTCAAACGTTTGCATGTTTTGTAAAGGACGTTTCTCGATGGAGAAATTAGATGTGTTTCAAAGTGTTTTCTTCAGTGTTTCTATTATAATAAATTCTAATAAAATTATGAGAGAGGTTAAGAAATAATTAATTATTATGTATTTTTTCTCGAAAAGAATTGTGAATAAAAGAAGCGCCATTCATTTTGGAAGAATTATATTTAGCAATTATCGGAGGCAAAAATGGCTGGTGGCCTAATGCCAACATCCTTTTTAAAATAAATAAATAAATAAATATTTAGGAATGCTATATCAGTCCAAGAACATTTAAAGCTCTCCTGGTGTTATTTCTTGTTCTTTCAATGGATTTAGATGTGTGTTTGTGTGTTTTTATCAATGTATAAATATTATTGAACATGTTCATAAAAGATTCCAAGTTTCTTCCTCAATTTATTTATTTCATTATAAGTACTGTTAAAATTAGTATAAAAGAAAGGATAATGATATAAATTATTTCTTACTCTAGCTTTTAAATAAAATAATTATTTTAGCTGTATATAAGTTAATTTCTAAGCTACTTCTATTTAAAAAATACTTGACATTGAATATTTTTGCGATAACAAGACATAATAAACTAGTCGCAAAGGGCCGTTGTATGAGGGCTATATACGGCGGATTTTTCACCAAGACAAAGGAGTTTCCCCCAGACACCTTAAAGTCAGTCTGTAGGTGAATTTGTAAATAATTTTTTAATCAAATCGAGAAATAATTGTATGTAAAAAGCAATAGAAAAAAATTGATAAGAAACTCAAAAAATCTGGTGTGACTGGCGCACAGCACACAACTTTCTCTTACCTTCGGTAATCGAAAGTTGTGTTCTGTGCTTGTCACACCAGATTTTTTGTGTCTAAATGTATTTAGTTTCCGACAGTAGGGTACAATTGAATTCAAGATGTAAAATTTATAAGTATGGCAAAATATTTATATTTTGTTACCATGGCAACCATTTCTCCTATCTTTTCTATGGAGTACAAGAGTAAAGTGGTCTTCAGAAAATTTCAATCACAAAATGAGAATATACATTTTATTGAAGATCTAAAAAATAATTGATTTTTGAATTTAATAAAAAATCGTTGGAGCAAATTTAGAGAAAATCGAAAAAAACTGAAAAACTACATCAGTAAAGTACTAGTACTTTTTGGTCGATTTTGTTCAAAAGCTTCGTGTCACGTCCCAGGGGGTGCCTAATTTAAATATAAAATTTCAACCTCCTAGCTCTTTTCGTTCTTGAGATATTTTGTTCACAGACACACACACAGACAGACACACACACAGACAGACACACAGACAGACCATGTCGCGAAAACCACTTTTTTGGATTCAGGGGACCTCAAAACGTGAAGATCCATCAAAATCTCGACATCGAATTTTTGACATGAATCCAATACTTTCTCTCTATATATATATTACATATATACATAGGTAAGAGAAAGTAAAAAAGGTCCGATAAAGATAGAAAGTTGAAATTGAAAACTATATGATGACAGTGAACAATAAATGATTTGTATTGTATATTGTATATTGTTGAAAAAATTTAGATCAAAATCAAAGAGGGTGATGTTTTGATTCTTAGCTGGGATTCACCAAAATAAATAAATATGCTTTATTTAATTATTTATTTATTAAGGAATTTTTTCAAAGATTCTGTGGTAAGAAAAATTTTCTTCTTTCATATTTAATATTAAATGTTTAAAAAAGTAAAAAGCAATGCTTTTCAGCAAATAGGAGTAAAAATAAATAAAAAAGAAATTAACAAATTAATGTTTCTAAAAAAAAAAGAGAAATAAAAGTAATTTATTTATATTTAATAGGTTACAAGAGATAGTTGCAAGTAAATAAGATTTTAAGAGCTTATTTGAAACAGCAACAAACATTACTTGGAATCAATGAAAAAAGAAATAGTAATTCGTAAAATAATTAAAAGAAAAATTCATTACTATTCTTTAAATAGAATAATCAGCAAAAATATGTATTTTTTTTATTTAAAGTATTTGAAAGAAAAAATGGATGGAATGGCATTCAAGCATAAGCATCCACTCAAATAAAAATCAAACTATGAAGAGAATGAGTTGTCCAATTTAGGGATGTCCTTAAATAAGCCAGGTGGAATTAATGAAACTCGACTACAATCTTCTCCATTTTTTATTTTATACTTTGTCAATTCTATTTTTCTTTTTTCTTGTTTAAAATATAAAAAATAAAAAATACATCGGTCATGCTGTGTTGATATTGTATCGATTTCATTTTAATTTTTTTGTTAACTTTGCTTTTTTTAGTTAAAAAAAAAAATGAAAGTACTTCATCATGTTAGTTTAGGTTCGACAAGAGAATGATTTAAAAAAATAATATTAATATTTGCCCCTGAAGAAACAAAGAAAAGAAAAATTGGTTGGTCATAGGTTCCTCACATTTGGTCTTTATTATGTTGAGTCTTATATGGGCCTATCTATCTTCTATACTATTATATAAAAGACAATCTCTGTTCGTCTGTCTGTCTGTCTGTCTGTCTGTTTGTAACGCATAGACTCCGAAACTACTGGACCGATTTTCATGGAGTTTTTTTTAATGGGTAGGGAATTTTCCGGGGGTGGTTTTAGGCTATCATTATATCGAATTAGGGGTAGGGAACCCCCCTTTTTGGGGGTTATCAATTACCCCATAGCAAAGCATTGGAAAACAGGATCTAACTCGCTTTATGAAAAATATATTTATCAAATCTTTAAAATGAAAAATAAAAACTCTTCCTCCCCCTAACAATTCGACATTTGAAAAGATTTTTCCGCTCTGCGCCCCCACCCCCCCCTAAAATTTTATTTTTTTTATTTTTCATTCGATTTTAATAAAATTTAAAATGACGCTTTCTTAGGGTGTAAATAATTGAAAAATCGTATTTTAGACATCAGAAAGTTCAATCACCCCCCTGACCCCCCCTAAAATTTATTTTTCATTCGATTTTAATAAAATTTAAAATGACGCTTTCTTAGGGTGTAAATAATTGAAAAATGGTATTTTAGACATCAGAAAGTTCAATCACCCCCTGACGCCCCCTAAAATTTATTTTTTATTCGATTTTAATAAAATTTAAAATGACGCTTTCTTAGGGTGTAAATAATTGAAAAATCGTATTTTAGACATCAGAAAGTTCAATCACCCCCCTGCCCCCCCTGAAATTTATTTTTCATTCGATTTTAATAAAATTTAAAATGACGCTTTCTTAGGGTGTAAATAATTGAAAAATGGTATTTTAGACCCCAGAAAGTTCAATCACCCCCCTGACCCCCCCTAAAATTTATTTTTCATTCGATTTTAATAAAATTTAAAATGACGCTTTCTTAGGGTGTAAATAATTGAAAAATCGTATTTTAGACATCAGAAAGTTCAATCACCCCCTGACCCCCCTAAAATTTATTTTTCATTCGATTTTAATAAAATTTAAAATGACGCTTTCTTAGGGTGTAAATAATTGAAAAATGGTATTTTAGACCTCAGAAAGTTCAATCACCCCCCTGCCCCCCCCTGAAATTTATTTTTCATTCGTTTTTAATAAAATTTAAAATTACGCTTCCTTAGGGTGTAAATAATTGAAAAATATATTAATCAAATATTTAAAATAAAAAATAAAAACTCTTTTTCATAATTAATTAAAATACATTTATCTGGACAACTCTTAGTCATATCCCGAGACGCCGCCCGCCAGGGTAGCGGGGTAGGGTTGCCGAAGGCAACCCTACCGCAGCTAGTAATTAATAAAATTAGCACATTAAGTATTTAAGAGTAAATAAACAACATGATTTATAGATGACTTGCCTCAGGGATAAAAAATTTTTCTCTAATCTATAACGAGGTTCAAATTAGATTTGATGAATCAATTCTGAATGTAAAAAAAAAAAATGGAGGAATAAATTTGATTCCTGAATGTGACGATGATAAAATGAAATTCCTTTTATATAGAGTTCTTTCCATCGTCAATGATCCAAAGCTTTTATTTAAATCATATATTGGGAAAAAAAAATTGGACTTAGGTTATACATATGCGTATATACTGTAGGAATGAAAAGAATATTAATAATAAGTCCTCGGTTGTGATGAAAATTCTATAACAATTAATAAATGAATTTGTCTTGTTAGTTTATGTAAATGACATTTTATTCGCCATTCGAAGATAATATAAACTTAATTATTTTGAAGATAAGTTAAGTTAGTTTTAAATAAAAATTTTGAAGAATAAAGAGAAAAAAAAAAAAATAAAAATTTTGAATCTAAAAATTTTGCCGAAGAATTATCATGGAATTAAAATATATCGTAGGATGAATGGTCACCCTATATTAAGAAAATATTTAATGACTGAAGGAAGTTTCTACTCCGATGCAGGGACGGATTAAAGGGGAGGGGGCGAGCGCCCCGATGCCGATAAAGACGTAAATAAAAAAAAAATATCCGCCCGCACCGACAAAATTGCATTAATCCGTCCCTGCTCCGATGACAAACGATTATTTATCATAAATTAAAGAAAATAAATTCCGGTGAGCGATATATAAATTATTTGGCATATTATTTTTTATGATATTAATGTAAAAATGTTAATTATATACGATGATCTATGATTTTTTCATTAGAGAATGTATTATAATAATAATTAAAATAGTTTTATTTTAATTACAAGATATAAAAAATATAAAGAAAATTAACATTCCGAAAACTCTAAGAATTTGCCTATATTTGGGAGGATTCAACCTCGCCTCCTCAAAATTAAAAAATAAACACAGAATTTCGAAAGAATAATTAATAAATTAATTTTATTAAGATTATTTACAAATAGGGAAAATATTTTCCCAAACAAGAAATCGGAAGTTACTGCTAAAGGAAGCCAAATTTTAAAAGGATATGGCTAAAATAAACAGCCAGGATTCTAAGGGCTCTAGACAGTGGCGTCATTTCAACTTTTTCTTGGGGGGGGGAACTTTTTTTTCTTAAAATTTACCTACAAATAAGTACCCTAATTTGGCCAAAAGATATTTAATTTAGTAATAATATGCTCGTAGATATATTTTGAAATATTTTATTTAAGAATAATATAAAATTTAAAAAAAATCAGTCCCCCCCAATGACACCACTGACTCTAGAGTGGGGGGCGGGGTTCAAATTCCTTTAGAAATCTCAAAAAATAAATAAATAAAATGATTTTGTGATGAGACATGGAAAGAGTCTCCGCTCTAAACCTTTTGAAGTTGGCCTCAAAAAGAAAGATATGAATTTTTCAAATTTTAAATGTTCTTTAAGAATAAAATAATTTAAAATTTTTTTGTGATGTTAAGGGAATCCCTCTCTTAATACAGGTTCATTTAGAATGTTTATTGATTTGAGGAATTTAAATAACGTTTTCATTAATAAGATTCAAAATATCAGCCAGAAGGGACCAATAACGTTGAAAGTAAACCAAAACAATTTTAACTAATTCAATTAATTGAGTTTCATTTGTTGATAAGTATATGTTTAAGAATCTATAGACCTTATGACTCATAAGTTAAGGATTAGCTTCTGATGTCAAAGGTCAAGGGCCTGAATCCTAACCCAGGGAAAAAAATTTATTTTCAAATGAATTAGATACCAATCAATTGAAAAAAATAGGACGGGGTCTAAATGGCCTCAGATGCCGAGAAGACTCTAAACAAATTAAAAAAAAAAGAATCTATAGACATATAGATATTGAGCGTGTTAAAAAAGGGATTCCTATATTTTTAATCTTGTACATAAATAAATGTAATTATAGTAAATGTATAAAATAATCAAGCTTTTTTTTGTTTATATAAAAAGAAATTAAGACAAGAAAACTAGTAATTGTAATATTTATTATTATAAATTCAATTTTTATTTCTATGAAATTTGATGTGTTATAATTATATTCATACACCGTAGCGTATTATATGTATACAAAAGAATTGTAAATAAAAATCCCATAGAAATATCCTGATTCCTAAAAATCATATTTAATCTACTATTCTTTTTAAATATTAATGAGGAGAAAAAAATTAAGTTAATCCAATTTATTGAATCAGAGTATTAATTAGTTAAAATATGAAAAAGGGGGGAAAATAAACTTTAATGAATTGCATCTACCATTTATTAATTATTTTTAAACGGATTTAAATTTAATGCCTAATATGAATGTTTAAGTCGTCCAAATAAAAAGTAATTTTTTATTTGCTTTAATTAAAGGGAAGAACAGTATTATTCAAAGCGGAATTTAATTTTTAAAGTTTAAATTATTTTATCATTAAGTTTTTTATTAAGAGAAAAAAAGTATTTTAAAGAGAGTAGATTTTAACTGCTAAAGGCCTACAAGGATAAGATACTCGCGGCACATGCATAGAATTATTTTTTCATTGTGAGTGCAATGCATTTGGGGTCACAAGTCGGAGCGCGGAAATAAATATTGCTAGTAGATAACAGATACAATTATAAAAAAACAATTAAGTGTATTTTATGAGTTTTATGGGGCCTATTTGGTTAAAATGCCCAGCACGGCAAATTTTCTCAGTCCAACATTGTGAACAGTGGAGCAACTAGGTGGGGGTAGGAGATTTCCTTTGCGAAGAGAGAAAAATATAGGCTTGCACTATTTAAGCTAGAGCATAAATTTATGGTCCTTTCAATTAAAAAAATATTTGTATTTGTTTTAAATATTAACCATTAAACAATTATTAATTGGCATTATAAGATGTGTGGGATGAAATAAGCCAAGGAAAAATAAAAGGAAATTTATTCCGTCGTCGTTTCGAGCGGTAGTTACCTACTTCCTCGGGAGAGTGTGTCAATTCTTACGTAATTACTACCAACCGTAAGAAAAGTGTCGAGAGGAAGAGAGTGTCGCTCGAAACGTCGACGGAATAAATTTGTTTTTATTTTTAACTCCATCCCACACATCTATTTTAACCATAAAATCATAAAATCAGGAAACTGCTTAATTTAAAACAGGAGAGTCCCTAAAAAATACATAATATTCCACCCCCCACCCCCAGAAGAAAATCATCCTTAAAAAAATCATAAATCAAGAGTCAAATCCTAGTTGCGCCACTTGGGTTGAAAATTTGTCAAGACTCAGATATAAGTTTATAGTGGAACACTAAATTTTAGTATTTTTTCAATTTTCAATCTGCCAGGGTCCAAATAACCAAAATATCGCCTGTTGAGAATAATAGTTAAGCTAAAGCTTATGTTGAGAGAATCGATTTATTTTCGTAGTAGTGTTAAACAAGGTAATGTATTTTCTCTTTGAAGAGCAAACATCTGCATTAAGTTTTAAAAACAATTGGAAGGGATTTAAAAAAAATAAAAAAATATACTACTATTTAAATTATAAATTTAATTTGGTTTGGTTGTTTAAAAAAAAAAAAAAAAAATTAAAAAAATATTTTGTTAAGAAAAAAAAACAAATATAAGTTTTTTTTTCCAATACATATATATTAATCAAATATGAGTATCGTTTAAGTCTTAAATGGCCTAAGTTGCCGAAAAGATTGTGTGAATGGGAGAGTGAGTGGGAAAAAAGTGTGTGTTAAAAAAAAAGAAAGATTTGGGGGGGGGGTCACGACCCCCTTGACCCCCCCCCCTCTGGGACCGCCCTTGCTCAAAATGTGTAATTGAGATATTGATGAGAATTTCCAACCTATCCAGACCCTCAATCACAACACCATAAACTCATATTCCTCTATAACCCCTCTCACTTGGTATCAGGAATTTATTTAAATACCGTACTTATATTATTTAATTTCTATGATTTTCTTCCCTTCCTTCGTATAGGATGGGTTGAAGGGAAAAAAAAGCAAATTAATTTTAAGAAATGATGAATTTTGAATTGTGGAGTATTAAAAAAAGTAAAAAGGAAAGACACTTTGACTTTGATCATCTTTTTTTTTTTTTAATTTAATTTTCGGCCTTTGACCTTGGTCATTCATCTTGTTAGATTGAGGAAAGCACACCAAGCTGGGAGAATTCAAACTATTAGTTTGTTGTATGATTTGATTCTCTTATGCAATTGACAATCAAGTTTAATGGCGATGGAGAAAATCTATTTATAGCAGAATGTTAAAATGATACAAGAAATTTATATAAGCAAAAAATAAGTCATTAGATTTTTATCAGAAATAAAATTATATAGTATAAAATATTAGGATTTTCATCAAATATTAAATTATATGGTAGCTAAGTTTAGGATACACAATCTACAAGAGAATAGAGAGAGTGAGGCTAAACGAAATACTGTATTATAAATACCATTTAGAACAATCCTATGTCCACTCGGCTGTGTAGACCAAGACGAGGAAAGATGACGACCATTAAAAATAATAATCCATAATCCAAAAGCACTAATTAAATCACTGATGAGCACTGATTATCACAAAATAAAAAAAACTTGCAAACGAGCTGTCATTAAACCGCGAGGCTAAAGCCAACTGAAGCCAAGATGGCTTCCCTTTCTCCTCTAATAGAGGGGCGAATCCAAAGAGTAGTAGAGGGGATGGGGAGGCGCCAAGAATGAAGGCATTTCTTAAAAATCTGGTGCGAATGGTTGCACAGCACACAACTTTCTGCTACCTTCGGTAAATGAAAGGGATGTTTTGTGCTTGTCTTTATTTAAAAAAAAAAGTTTTGCTTTAATCTCCATAGACCCCCTTCCCCCAGTAGCGTAACTAGGTGGGGGCGAAGGGGAACGCCCCCCCTCCCCAACTCCAGGCGCATCAAGTCTTTGGCTCGCCTTGATACCGACAGAGGCGCCCTAGGGCAAGATGGTGATTTTATCATATTCTTTCCATAGATTGTCTAAAAAAAATTTATAGTTTTCTTTTAAAATTATATTAAGCTTAGAACTTGAATTCTACTATTTAAAATGAATTTATTATAGAAAAACATGATATATACGGCTTTTTACCAGTTATTTTTTTCCCCAAAAAAACTTCGGCTTTTGCCCAAAATTTCAAGCTGCACCCCTCTTCTCCACCCCCTGAGGATAAAGATAGTGACAATCTGAATATAGAATATCTCTAAAACGAAGAGGAGTGAATTCGGGTGCCACACAGTGAATATTTATTTAAATAATAGATTCCTAACGTGGGCGATAATGTCCTCCTGTGGGAGTTTTTGATTGTCAGGGGGGCGGTAGAAAAGCTAGAGAAAATTAGGGGGCATTGAGATGGCGCAGAAGGGGCGAGGGCAGATTAAAAAGGCAAGGTTTTTAAGTAAAATTGAGCCTGATATTAACAAATTCGCGACAGATGGCAAGTAAAATGAAGATGGGGGGGGGGGGGGGCTCTAGAAAAAAGTATATTCTCAAAGGGGGCGGGGAGCAAAATAAGTTTAAGAAACTATGATTTAAATCAATTGGATACCAATTGTGCCTGCATAATTATTATACATGTATCGTTTAAAATCAAGATGCCGAAAAGACTATTTGCGATGCCAATATTCAATAATGTCTCTTAGTTCAAGAGAGACCGAATAGGGCTTCATAAGCACTCCATAGTGAAATATTAGAATTGAATAGTTAGTCAAAGAGAATTAATTTGAAGGTGAATTCAATTTCCTGTTCAGTTACATAAAACAGATTTTCCTCTGTTTTCTTATTTGAACAAGAAATGGTTACAAACATTCTTTACTCTAAATATTTGATAAAAAGTATATTAAGTCCTTAAAACATCAAAAGATATTAATATCCAAGTGACTAGCTTTCATGTGTTTAATAAAAAAAATAATTTGAAAAACAATGTTTGAGTATTTATTTATTTATTTCCGGCAAAATGATTTACTATATTTTGTGTATAGGAAATTACCCCAGAGAATAAAACAAATATACAAATGAGATTTCTCAGAAAATAAAATTAATATCAAAATTAAATTTGAATAATAAGGAAAGTTTAGTAGGCATTTTTTTGGGAAGAGATTGGCAATCGAACCTTCTTATTCTAAATATTAATAGTCTATACACTCCGAAACACCTCAACCACGCTGATTTTTCGGCAAGGGTGTAGGAAAGGAAAAATAAAAACAAAGTTTTTTATTTTTCCAAATGAGTTTAATTCCTAATATTTAGAAGGCACAAATGGCTTTGTTTATGCAAAAAATCTTGGCTGTTAATGTAATGTTAGCGGAGGGTAAAATGAGGTACAACAATGCTCTTTATGTTAAACTATTGTAAAAAATACTTTTAACATTATGATTGATTCAGCTTCCTCTGAAAAAGAAGAGTCTTTGTGCCTTCGAAATATTAGGAATTAAACTCATTTGGAAAAATAAAAAACTTTGTTTTTATTTTTCCCTTCCTACACCCTTGCCGAAAAATCAAGCGTAGTTTAAGGAGTTTCGGTCTATAATTCTCTGTATCCCTCATTAAGCTTCAATTAATATAATTAAAAGAATTAACGGGGGGGGGGAAGGGTAGAAATTTAAAAGTTTGGAAATATAAATAGAAAATATTTTGCAAGTTGATTTGTGTTTAAATCAAATTTTCAACTATTTAATATACCAGGTATGAATGAGGAAAAAGTTCTACTCGTCTCTAAGTTAATAATTAATTATAATGTATATATAGTGAATTAAAAAATTATCCAAGTAGAAGAAATCATAATTTTTAACTATTATTTATTTTATTGAAATATTCCCTACGTTTCATTCAGTTGATTATGCTGAGGTAATGTATGAAATAATAAATTCGGGATTTCAAAGGTTTTTACATTCAATTTCCAAATTCATTTTTTTTAAAGTGAATCAGTAAATATTTGTTTTTATAAAAAAAACTGAAGAAAAAACTCACCAAGATCAGAAAGAGGTCCGACGGTACCAAAAAATCTCTTATCCAGAACCTGAAGAAGCTGAAGAGCTGTTTCATGAACATGTGTGCGAGGACATCCCGTGCACATGAGAGTAACGTTGATCACAGCGGTATAATGATCACATGGATACTCCCTGAAAAAAATCAACAATCATTTTAAACTAGCCTATCTATATATCGCCTGCTGAGAATCATAGTGGCGAAAGTGCGAAAATTCAATTTTTGTTTTAAGCCTGCCAAAAGCTGTTAAAACGTCTTCTCTTTTGAGTGACAAAGTGGCCAAAATATATTTCCATTCTTTGCAATTGATTCTGGCCTATTCATTTGTTGCCCGGTCATTTAAATATATATGTAACTAATAGATGTAGTGTGGGTTTTTTTAAATTTAACTTTGATTTACTAAAAACTATTAAAATTGCACTTACAATGTTAGACCCCTTGTGTTCTAAGGTCCACATATGTTTATAAAACTCTCAAACGCCTTTTCTCGAATTGTTGAATTTCGGACTTCCGCCCTATGATTCTCAGCAAGCGATATGTGCGGTATGATCTTTTTCACAAATAGAATTTGCCTAAGGTAAGAAGGTATATTTTCAAGAAGAATGCAGCCAATTATTATTTCATTAAATTTAGTAAACATTTTTAATCACTTGCTAACGTTTCTGTTCGGGTTTGAACCCACATCGGAGCTTTGACTTTCTTTTTGTGTCTAAAAAATACATTCAAATTATTATCACAATAAAGATAAAATCTTCTTCTTTTCCGTTCTTCGCCTTAATCCCGCGGTGCGGGATACATGAATTTTTGCGACCGGAGAAGAATAGAACCGGTCGCACGGTCTGACGCCTGTTGAAAAGAGGAAAAGAGGACAGACATGCAAAGAATAGGACTGTCTGTCCCAGCTCGGGAAGCTCGTGGTAGCCATCCACGTACCCACAAGATGTGAGCCCCTGATACTAAATTTAATTAAATGCTGCATTCTTATTGGAAATATTCCTTCTTACCTTCAGAAAAATAGAATTTGATTTCAATCTAATTTAGATGTAATATGAACTTTTCTAAAAACAATTTAAAAAAGAAAATTTAAGGACTTACTTTGCACTAAAAACAGTGGCCAGGGAAAGAAAACAGCCATCTGCAACGCGGGGAGATCCAGTATAACACTTGTCTACAACCCAATCAAGAAGCTGGCCAATATCAGGATTGCATTCAAGAAGAAGGACTACTGTATCTCGGCCTAGTTCGTATAACTAATAAAAAATAAATTATATATTACTTTCTCTTATCCTATATATTTTTAATTATTTCTAAGAATGATAATAAATTATTTAGAAACAAAATATATTTACCCTGTCATCTTGAGATGCAAGAAGCATATTTAACCAAGCGTAATAACAATCATCTTCTGCTAGACCATTTGGATCAAAACATGGTCCGCAACAAAGTACAGCAGACATTGCTTGTAAAGCAGAAAGTTGCAATTCTGAACATTGTGGAGTCCATTTATATTCATGATCACTATTTCCACCAACACACATTAATCCTCCAACCCAGCTATTTACGCCGCTTCCACCAGTTGAAGAATAGAGTTCAGACCAGCTGGCAAATAATGAGAAGAGATGCTTTCTCAAAGGTCTCCCTAATAGTGTAGGCCAGGTTTCCACTGAAAATAACAAACAAGATTATATATTTTAATCATAATAATAAATGCTAGATTATCTAGATAGGGGGTGGCCAACTCGCGGCCCACCTAAACATTTTTGCGGCCCGCGAGATTCATCACCCTTTTACAAAATATATTTATTTTATAATGGCCAAAGTAATAAAAAACCAATGTATAAAAAAATACATTATTTGTAAATCCATATATTAAAAAATTTACTGTCTAAATTATGAGAAAGAATGGAGAACAAATATCACACTAGTAAAATAAATATTTTAATTTAATGATTTCATTTTTTTTTTTATTTCATTTATATATATATATATATATATCCTGGTTCGACTCCAGGGGGTGCAATTTTGTCCATTCAAACACAAACTTATCTCACAAATTTGCTATCTTAAGGGCCCTATACACGGCCTGATTTGTCATGGCAACCGGCAGGGCAAACTAGTCAGGCCCTTACGGTTGGGACGTGTGTAGACCGGTTGGGTCACCCAACCTGTCAGACCTGACAAGTTGGCAGTCGGGTGGGGCGAACCATCCAACCGCCAACCCCCTCCCACTCCTTTCCCTGACAAATCAGGACGTGTGTAGCGCGGTTGGCCTGACTTCCCCAATCTGCTTTCGTCAGTCATTAATTTCACGCTATGGTCTCTGTTACGGAAGCTGAACAATTGGTAATTAAGGAGTTAATTGATTATTAGAGAGAGTGCAGGTGTCTGTGGGACCTCGAAGAACCGAAGTATTTCAAGAGGGACCGGAGAAATGATTGTTTAAATGAATTATTAAAAATTTATAAGTGGATGCCAGAAGCCTCTATGGGAATCAAAGCTACACCTATGTTTTCAGATTTAGATAAATAAGGAGCCATTTTAAAATACTTCTTTACACCTTAAGCGATTGTTCAAGACTGGTTTGGTATTGGTGGTTGGCCTGATCGGTTGGTGCGTGTGTAGGCTAGTCCCCAACTGATCGGTAGGGTCTAACTTGTCAGGTAGGGCAGTCAGGTCGGTCCGTGTGTAAACGATATTTATGACTGGCTTATTTACAATCTATTTGAGCGTTGCACATAGGAGTATTTGAAGTAAAAACCCGATCAAAATAGAAAAACTCAAAATGGATGCTTCTTTATCTACTATAACCGGTTTATTGGAATCAAGGACGGATCCAGAGGTGTTTCTCGGGGGGGGGGGGTAACCTGGTGTGACTGGTCGCACAACACAATTTTTTCTTAATTTCGGAAAATTTAAAGGCGCATTCTGGCCAATTATTTATTATTTTCCTTATATAAGAATATAAATACGCGTACAAATCAAATTTTTAAGTATTAATTTTTAAAATTTTACATTAAAAATAAAATTTTTTTCGAAAAAAAGTATTTTTTTTTTCAAATCTCGTGGAGGGGGTTATTACCCCCTTTACACCCCCCCTTGTATCCGTCCTTGATTGGAATCCAGCCCCCCCCCCGACCCTTCCGGTTCGGCTACCTGGTCATAACTGCGTGTCAACTGCTTGTCTTGGTTCTAGGCGCTCTCATTTTCGTTAGTCAGTTTTTTGTGCAAAATGTCTTCATGTGGTGGTCAACAGAAAAAAACGACTTGAATGTGGAAATTGAAGGTATGCTCTCTATATTACAGTATATTTGATTCAGTTTAAACGTAATTATCACTGTTTTTTATAAATATCAAAAGTCGCTTTTTTGTACATTTTTTTAAGAAAATTTCAGACAAATTAGTGTTTTTGTTTATGGGCTTGTCGCCTCAAACTTTTTATCTGGGCATAAAGTTTAGTCCTTTAGGATGTAGAAACAAGAAAAATATATCCCCCCATCTCACCCCATATTTTCTTATAGTATTTTAACGTGAACGAGGGACTCCGTTCTTCGGGAGGACATGAAGTTAGTTGAATGAGTCTTTCTTCCATCAAATTCATTTTTTCTTCTATTTTTCCTTTGAACTCTTTCAAAATATCATAGAACTCCATTCTGGTAATTTTTTTAACTCTTCCCAAAGGATCTATAACAAAAGAAAACTAAAATTATACTAAATCGATTTAATGATTCTGTTCCCTCGTTCACTTTAAAGTCTAATAAAAAAATATGGGGTGAGTTGGGGTGAAATGTTTTTCTTGTTTCTACATCCTAAAAGACTAAACTTTATGCCCATATAAAAAGTTTGAGGCGACAAGCCGCGACACATAAACAAAAACACTAATTTGTCTGAAATTTTCTTTAAAAAAATGTTCAAAAAAAGCGACTTTTGATATTTATAAAAAACAGTGATAATTACGTTTAAACTGAATCAAATATACTGTAATATAGAGAGCATACCTTCAATTTCCACATTCAAGTCGTTTTTTTTCTGTTGACCACCACATGAAGACATTTTGCACAAAAACTGAGTAACGAAAATGAGAGCGCCTAAAAACAAGACAAGCAGTTAAAACAATGACTGACTTCCGACTGACATTGTGACCAGATAGCCGAACCAGAAGGGTCGGGGGGCTGGATTCCAATAAGCCGGTTATAGTAGATGAAGAAACATCCATTTTGGGTAGCTTTAGGTAAACTTTGAGTTTTTCTATTTTGATCGGGTTTTTACGTCAAATACTCCTATGCGTTGATTGAAAAATTCCATCTTTTTTCAAACAAAGCTCTACCTAGTATATATTTAATTTTTAATGTTATATATTTGGGCCGGGCATTATTTCGAATACTGGAATTGAAATACATTTGTATTTTAAATACTTTTTTTTTTTAATTTTGTTGAGAGACACGGACAGCTTCGAATCTAACAAGCAATTTAACTGAACATTATTATAATATAATCGTATGGAGGAAGGCCGTCTAATTTAAAGGAAGGTGAAGAAAATAGACTTAATTCGGCCCAAAATTATTTATTACCAATGTCTACGTTTCGGGGACTAAACGTCACCCATCCTCAGGACAAAGGTCGTAAAGTCTTTCGTGCCTCCAGCACTCGTGTAATAAATACAACAATAATTTGTTGTGTGAAATGATGGCTGTATTTTATATTAGGGTTCAGCTCACCATTATTATAATAAATGTCATATGCATCTGTAAATAAACTTGTTAAGAGATGTGAAATAGTCCCCCAATGTATTTTTAAATTAAAATACTTCAAAAAATACGAATTTTGTATTTCAAATACTTAGTATTTTATCCGGCCCAGTCATAATATTAATAACTAATTATGTTTCAATTTTTCACCCGAAAAAATGTCTATAGCGGATCTATTGATTATAATTATAATCTAACAAAGGGATATATAATCAACGTAGTACGTGGCTGTTGATTTATATATAAGGAAGGGAGCAGGAGCTGCCAAAAGGGAAATATAATTTTAGATGCGGCCCGCGGAGTTAAGGGTATTTCCAAAGTGGCCCATATTTCAAATGAAAAATTAAGAACGCAAGCAATTTTAAACCTTACAATCTAAATAGACTTACATGCAAAACTAGTGATCATCTTTCGAATAAAATTACAAAAATGTAATTTTGTATCTCTTATGCCTTGAGCATCTTTATCTGCTTCACTTTCTAAGTAGAGCCTTGCACCATCAATATATTCAACAATTGAAGGATGAAGAGAATGTGAATCATGGTCCAGAACGCAGGGGCTAAAAATGAATGAATATTTTATAAAAAAAAAAAAAAAATTTGAATATGAACTTTTTAAGAATTTAATTCAGCAATGAATTGAATGAATCAAAATAAAATTTGAAAGAAAAAGTTAAAATACTAACCTAATGCCAAAAGTGCCATATTCAGCTACTAATTCAAGTACCCGTACTAATTGAAGCCTAAGAGCATCTCTTCTTCGACGCCGACGCATATTTTCTTGTTTACGATCAACTGCTTCTCTAATATAAACTACTAATTCTTCTAAAAGATCTCTAAAATAATGATAAAAAAAAAGGGTAAATTATGTTATTAGATATTTAAACCACTCCACTTTTTATTTTTGTCAAAAAATAAATAAAATATTTACTTGAGTGCATCAGCATTTATTTTTCCAAGTGCATCAACAGCAGCATCACGAACATCGACAGCTTCACATCTTAGTAAAGGAACTACTCGTTTATATAATTCGCTAGGTGATACTGGAGATTTGGTATCTGTTCTTTCCATTGTCAAACTGTCAGGTGATGAACTAAGACTAAGATCGGGAGAAGCACACCTTACTACCGGATTTGGAACTGGTGGAACCACTCGAAAAGCCAAAGTCACATAATTCTTCCACACATGAAGATAAATATCACGTTCATTTACTGGCTTACGAGTTGTGGCTGAACTTCTTAAAAGAGATGCTCTATTATCATTTACGGGCCTGAAAATTGATTTAAAAAAATTTGTTTAGTTGACTAATTTATTTTCTGTAAATACTTGCTGCACCATAAAACATATTTGGACGATGTTATGCATGAAGCAACCAAGCGCCATTAACTTAAATCTGAGAAAAAGGGCATTTTTTTGACACTTGTAAAGAAAACTGATGGCAATTTCTTGTTTTATATAAAAAAGTGCACAGTATAGTAATGTTGTGATTTAAATAAAGAGGTAGATCTTCTTTTTCCCTTAAAGATGGCGGTCTTATCTCAATTTCGATCATAATGGCGCTTGGTTCCTTCATGCATAACATCGTCCATTTGAAATATTACGTGGGATCTATAACTGCAAAAAGTGAAATGACTCGTGAATAAACAATAGGCCATGAATGGGTTACAGCAGTATTGCAGGAGCCAAGAACTCTATCACGTTCTAAAAATCCAAGCAAACATGTGCTCCAGGGATCTTGTCCAAATAAATTGAGTGACGAGCCAGTTTTTGTGGAATTTTCATCTTGAAACCCTGAAAAGAATTAATAAAATAAATTAATAAAGAGATATATTTTCAGTACATATATAAAAAAACAAACGACTTTTACCAGCAGTCCAAACACAATTGTTACGATCTGCCAACCATTGTAGATCAATATTGCTCATAGAAAGAATAGCTGCTTTTTCGGTTGGAGGTAACATTGGTAAGCACTTATCAAAAAGTACCCGTACACAAATACGATCAATTACATCAATAACAGGAGGTTCATCATCAGAAGGAGAAAGTGTTCGTAAAAGAGTTTTAGCTTCTCGTAATATATGGACAGCTAATCGTCGAGGATTTAATCGACAATTACAGAGCATTACAAGGGCAAATCCTTCTACTTGATGCAAGACTCCACTCACGGGTTCCTTTGAAAAAGAGAGAGAAAAAAAAAAGAATTTATTATAGAGTAAACAATATATTGTATAATCTATTATAACGGTATATAGTTAAATGAATAGTGATGTTTCGAAAATTTAGTCCGAAATATTTTCTAAGTTACATTTAGTTATAATATCCGTGTACAGTACCGGATTATCCATTAGGCGGAGTAGGCGATCGCCTATGGGTGAAGCAAATTATTTTTTTTTAAGTTGCTGTAGAATATTACAAAAGTGGTTTGATTTTAATAATAATAATAAAATCTATCTAAAATAGCAATACAGAGAAATAAAAAAATAGACTTTTCACATAATAAAATCATCGAGCTAATTTGTGATTTTGATATGCTATATGTTTGAATACTAAATAAATATTTGATAACCGAACAAAATGAAAATGAATGTGACAAACAATGTGATGTATAATGGACAGATTTTTTTAAAAAATATCCTAATTGCAATAATTTATTAAAAGTTATTTAATTTATTTTATCAATTTCACATTCTAACTCAATATCAGAAAGAATATTGAGTTTAATGAATAGATGTTGGTGAAAAGAAAAACAGATTATTATTAAAAACTCTAGAAGCCGAATTATTAGTAAAACAAAATTCCCGATCTATTATTTTTAAAGTCTGGCAATCCTGCTCTCAAATCATTTTATTTGTAAATATTTGGAAAGACATAACGCCTGGACATCTTCATTATAAAAGTATGATATGATAGAGGAACTGTATGAAATACAGTATCTATTTAAAATAAGAAGGGAGGCAAACATTTTCATACTCGAAACTCGATAGTTCAGATGTATGTCTATCTCCCACTTCTCTGAAAAATAATTTTTATACTTTTTGACTTTGAGAATTAATTTTTATACATTGTTTGGCACAAGCTCTTCATATTTTCGAACTGAGGATCATTATAAGTTATGTCAGAAGAAATATTTACAAATAAAATGATGTGAGAGTGCTCCATCAAAACATGCTGAATTCAATCTCCGAAAATTTCTTATACTGTTTTATATATATATATATATATATATTATTCTGCAACACTTTCCAATGATATTTTAATAATTTAATTGATATAAACTTAAAATATTTTCAAAATCTATTAAATAATAAATGAAAAAAATATACCTGATTGAGATCAGAACGTTTTGTTGAAGTTACATCTCTAACGTGAAGATTTACTCCAGATTGTATATTAGCATTTGATGAAGTTGATCCAGTTCCCAAATTAACATTTGTGGGACCAGAGATTGCATTTTTCCAACTTGTGAGTAATTGTAGTAACATTCGTAATCCATTGTCTACTAGTTGAGGGAAAGTGTCATGGACGTCTCTGGTTAAAAATTGTGTAAAGCCGCTAACAACATCTTGTCGCCAATCAGGAAAATCTAGTACGAGAGTTTCCAAGCTTCGATAAGCAAGTGCTCGAAGTTCTTCATCCATATGAACAGTTAATCTAGATAAAAGATCAACTAATTCTGCACCAGTCATACTATCTGGAATAAGACGCGGAACTGCCGCAACACATGTTCTAAAGAGATCGATTCGAGGTTTACGTTCTCCTGTAATCATTTCGTCTGGTTCCTGAAAAGATAGTGTGTTTATTAATAATCAATTTCATTTTTTCCTTAAATTTTAATTAATTTAAGAAAATATAATAGATGTTTCGTGAGGTTTTGAGTGGCATGGACCTTGCTTTACTCTGTGTAAAGAAGTTTCAACTCAATAAAAATCTATCTCCAGGAGCCTACAGTGAGGGACAATATTAAGTCCCACCCAGGAGTTGTCTATTTGTGATTATTTCATTGTTTTTAAAAAAATATATATTTTTTAGTGGAAACTTTCATGGTTCAAACCTAGAAAATTTCATAAGATTTTCATTTTCTTTTAGAAAAACAATGAAATAATCACAAGTAGAAAACGCATGGGTGGGACTTAGTATTGACCCTCATTGTACAAGAGCTAATATAATCTAATGTGCTGAATTCCCGAAGCGGAAATTATAAGTTCTTTACAGACCGCCGTCCCATTATATATTTCTGGGTAATCCTATGGTTTGTTCCCATATTTACGGGAAATTTATCAAAATATACGATAATTTAAAAAAATACCTTGTTAACATTTTGAGTGCTCGTCATCATAAGCGGCCTTCCATAATGAACGTCCAGAGCTCGTAAAATATCCACAAAAACTCTTCGAACATGGGGAAAATATGAAGACATTCCAATACTACGGGCAGTATCTTCAGTTAACATCTATTTAAAAGTTAAAATTAGAATCACTCACTTTAAAAAAAAAAAGTATTTTAATAAATCTATAAAAATATCTTATTAAAACGCTGCTTAATTTTCTTTTGATATTAAAAACTTCACCTTAATCAAAATATTAAAAATTACAATAATTTTTGAATGAGTAAATTTAAAAATAAAAAGAGTAAATTTCAATAATAAGCCTAATTAAATTTTACCTTGTTAAGATATGTCTTTTTGACTCGTAAAGTATTTCCAGATGGAAGCACACCCATTGTTCGTGGCATTGGAGGTTCTCCTTCCTTTTGTTGAAGACTATCAGCAACCACCAGAAATGCTCTCAAACCAATACTCATTCGTTCTGGAGTGAGAATGATTTTAATTGGCCGACCTACTAAGAGTAAATCAAAAACTATTTCTCGCATTGCAAAATCCAAGCGTTCCTTAAAATAAATTAATCAATAATTATTTACTTCAAATGTATATATTATTTTATATTAATTTAGCTAAAATACCTGAGCTATAAATTGAATAATTTTAACAAAAATATTAAGAGGGGAATCTCTTGGAACGACAGCTTTAGATCCTTTAGGAAAAAGAGAGTTTACAATGCTTTGTAATCTGGATTGTGTGGCTGAATTGCTTTCACATTTTATTCGAATCATATAAACCCAAAGTAGGCGGTATAAAGATTCTAAAAATGACAATAAAAAAATAAAATAAATAAAAAATCTTAGTTAATAAGCAGGTGATACAAGGAGAAAAAAAAGAGCAAAAAATATGAGCAACCAGGTAAGACGAAAATTTTTGTTTTTTTCAGGCCGAGTAGATATTTTTCGGGTATTTTTCAAGGGGAGAGCGTGCACCGTCTGCCTCCGCCCTATCCTCCAGGATCGCTAACTAAATGAGGGGCTACTTTATATTATAAACGTTTGTAGATATTTCGGATGGCTTAACGTCTTTAAAGTTAAAGATCCTTTATTTGACTCCATGCAAATGTTCTTACTATTATTAACGAAGGTTCACTAATTCATTATATGTCGAACTGATATTGGTTGATGATGTTGAGCCATCTGAAATATCCTCAATCGTATATGATATACAGTATAAATTGATTTCTCATATTTTTTTCCTCGCATCCACTCATAAATATAAAATCTTCCAATCAGGCCTATTCTCTAGGCAAAAACCTCAACTTTTAACATCTGAAATCAACGTTAATTCATTTTAACACCTCCTTGCCTCAAATTGAATTTGTGTAACCAAAACCTTTAACGCCAAAGCGTTAACATTTAGTCAATAGTATTAAAAATTAATATCATGTCCGGGGGGTGTCTTAAATATTTTAACGCCGTATTTAATGCATCAAAATGGCATTTTAACCAAAAAGTATGATTGTGACAGCTTTGAGATAAAAGCAACATATTAACGTCGCTATTTAAACTTAGTTTAGAGCAGCGGTTCCCAACCCGTGGGCTGATTGGTACTCGCCGCGGACGTCTAAGAAAAGATACAAATTATATATATTTATATAAAATATATATATATATATACTGGGTACACTAGGCTCAGCGTTTTTTTTTTACGGAAAAAGTGGGCCGCACATCAAAAAAGGTTGGGAACCACTGGTTTAGAGCAGCTTGGGTCGCAGCCCACTTGTGGGCCGCAGGCTGATTGGAACTGACCCGCGGGCGTCCAAGAAAAGATAAAAATTATATATACTTATATAAAATTATATATACACACTGGGTCTCAGCGTTTTTTTTTTACGAAAAAACTGGGCGGCACATCAAAAAAGGTTGAGAACCACTGGTTTAGAGAATAGCATTTTTTAACGCTGATGTATTATTTTACTTTTTAACATCCAATTCATGATGTTAAATTTTAACGCCTGTTTTTAGAGAATATACCTGAATATGTGTTTAATTTATTATGGAGAATAAAACAAGTTATGCTTAATCAATTAAGACAATGTGTTTTTTTTTTTGCTTTCTAAAAAATTCCTTTTTCCCTTAATTTATTTATTAGAGCTACAGGGCCGGATCTAGGGGGGGGGGGGGGGCAGTGGGTGCATGTGCCCCGGGCGGCAGATATCAGGGGGTTATATTATCGGCATATATCGGCAATTAAAGGATTTACTAAAAAAAAGGTAAAATGATATGAATTTTGTATAGAAAATTTTAAGGAGGGGGCGGCAAATTAAATTTTGCCCCCCCCCTAAAAAATCTCCTAGTTCCGGTCCTGTAGAGCTAAATAAAAGCATATTTCAATTATAGAATTATAGCAGTCTTAGCTTCACAAATTGTTTTATCTAGTTTAAGCCTTTTAAATTTGAAAGCTTAATATACAGCCACATGACAGGCATCCCACTAAATACAAAATAAAAAATATTAAAAATATCATAAACATAACTTTTTTTTTTTTTTTTTCATTTGTTGGGAGGATCTTAGTCTATTAAATTAATATGTAAAAAAAAAATGTTATTTTACCAAGAGCAACTCGACACATTTTTGGATCACGATTCTTCAGGTTGGAAAGACACATAGCAAGAAAACAATGCCAATTTTGAAGAAAAAATGTTTTTTGACTAACACAGAGTAGACAAGTGACTAGAGGAAAAAGTGCAAGTCGATGCTTAGATTTAGTGCACATATCTAAGGTTTGAGAATAAAGTAATTCCACAAAATTTTTTAAACAAGGAACGTTGACTTCATTTTTTACAGTCTGAAAATAAGAATTTATATTAAAGATAGTTGATATTTATTTAAATTTCAATCGACTTACCGCTGCTACTGGGACTAGAATTTCTACAAATAAACCAGCTAAAGCGTGTTTTATATCTTTATCCTTAACTTCTAAAAAGTATTGTGCACATTCTTGCATAAATTGAAAACTAGCCTCAAACTCTTCAATCGGCACCATTTTTACTCTAAAGAATTTCATTCCCATCAGTAGGGATATAATACTTTGTGTTGTCTGAGAGCTTGGCTCTTTTGCTCTTAATTCTTTAAGTTCGGCCATAAATCTCTTTCGTACTGATTGAAATCTTGATTGAGCTAAAGCTCCTACAACTTCAGCATATAAATCAGCAATGATATGAATATTGGCAGCATTTGGGCCACTCTGAAGTCTGAAAAAATAATTAATTTAATATTATGTTAATTTGTTATCCTAAAAAAATAGAGATATCATTTGATATTTATATAAACTTAAATTAAAGAAACATTATTTAAAAATAATCTCGCTTAGTTAATGTTTTCAGAAATAAATATATGATAAATGAAAATTTTATTTTATATACAGTATTTAATAAGATTTAAACTTTCAACCGTTGCTTCTAGTTGAAACATTTTTTATTTTTTTTAAATATACAAATTAAACACTAGGTTTAGTGACAGGGGCGTATATAGAAATTTTTTTCGGGGGGGGGGGGGCCCGAACTCAAAAATTTTTCTGCGGAAAATTTTTTTTTTTAAGAAACTATGTTTTTTTTCCACACGAAATTTTTTGCGGAACATTTTTTCATTTGCGGAACCAAAGTTGTCCATCCTGCGGAAAAATTTGTTGCGCTGATGTCTGTATATCCCTATATAGGTATATGTGTTTGGGAAATTTCGAGGGGGGGCCCGGGCCCCCTCGCCCCCCCCCCCCCTTATATACGCCCCTGACTTCTGATGGTATTAAGAATACGTATTAAGTGTTAATTTTTAATTAATAAAACCTTTGAAACAAATAACATAGTGTTTAATTTGTATATTTAATTTTAATTTATACTTTAATTCTTCCTCCTGCTCTCTCCCCTCCCCTTCTCTTTTCCAGCAAAAAAAAAAAAAAAATCAACTGGTTGCGCCAGTGGGAGGACACGCGACAAGCCACATATCGCCTGGTGTTGACTCAGTGTAAACGCGTCTTTAGCTTTAACCCACTCTTTTTTGAGTTTTGAATAGTCTGGCTCACTAAAGTCCAAACGTGATAAAATTTTGAAATTAAGGTCTTAATCAATTATAAAAGACTTTGATTGGCCAAAAAAGAGACCGGGTCCTTTAATTTTGAATTATGAATAGGTCTGCTCCCAAACATGATAAAAAAATATTATACATATATTAATATAAAATATATTATAAAGAGAGAGACCATTCGTTTAACTGTCTAATCTCGAAAATGTTTAATTTGTAAAATTTATTCACTCGCCGATAGAGAAGTTCTCAGGGACATAGCTCTGATCTCTTTTCAAATCACACTTAAATATAAAACCTTAAGACAATAAAATTTGCTATGAATTGAGACAAGAATCAGTTTTCTAAGACACTTGGTTTGCATTTCATATAGTAAAATGTGATAATTTTTATATAAAATCGAACTTTTTCAAAATTTCAATCTTAGAGAGGTAGGAGAAAACGTTATAAAACAAAAAAGGTCAAAAAATGAGAAATGTTTAGAGCAGTGCTTCTTAAACTTTTTGAAGTTAAAAAACTTTTTTTAATTTTGCATACACTTACTAGTCAATTCAGGCATTTACTAATGTTCACAGTAAAAGCATGAAAAAAAAATAAACACGGTTATTATGTTTTAATTAATTAGTGTGTTGTTACATTTTCGACTCTTCGCGACCCCCCCCGCGGGTAATCCATGGCACTCTAAGGGGTCACGGTCAACTGCTTTAAGCAGGGTTGGAAAAAACCCGGGGTTTTTTAAAAAAGCCCAACCCGTAGGATTTTTTCGGTTTTTTTTGAGTTTTTTCGGGGATGTTCGTTTCTTTTAGTTAGATGTGATTTATCTATTCTGCTCTAGTTAGTTTTATATAAAGTAACCGCGGCGCCCGCCCTCGGCGAAAGTGAGAATATACCACCTTGTCCAGGGAATTTTAAAAGTGTAAAGCTTTAAATTTCCATCTCTGACTTAAAGTTTTAAATTTCCCTCCCTAACTCCACTTCCTGTATATCTGGCCAATCAGCGAGGGAACAGGCAACATGCACACAAGAACAGGAAGTCAGTGGTTAGCACTTTTTATATAGATGATATATATTTCATATATAAGTAAGAAAAAGTAAAAACCCCGATAAAACCCAAAAAACAGTGGGTTTTTTAATGGAAAAACAAAAAAAAAAAACAGTGGGTTTTGTCCACCTGGGGAAATTCTATGCCAACCCTGGTTTAGAGGAGTGATAAAATTCTTTTTGTCAGCCTTAGTTTATAAATCAATAAAAGATTAATGTTAACATACCCTTCACGATATTTAAAATGTTTAAATGCAATATTTTCAATATGTTGAACCAAATCATCTTGACCAGGATGAACATGTAATTGTTTTAATACTTCAATAACTACAAGACAAAAAATAAATTCCACAGCAAGATCGCGTCTTTCATGTAAAATATCAGCTTCTGAACGTTCTGGTACTTCAGTAGACGATGATGGAGCTACTGATACCAAAGAATCAAAATATCTTTTTGCTTTAAGATCCTGGGTTTTTCGTTGTTCTGTTGCACTTGCTTCAGCCAGTTGTCGTTCATACCAGGCAAATAATGCCCGAAGAATAGATGGTAAGCAATGTTCGGCCACAGTACCAAAAGCTGTTAACAATTGATCAAATTGTGCATCTTCACCTCGTTGTAAAACCTAAAAAAATATAATAATAAAAAAACTTAAAAAAAAATGCTTTTATTTAAATTGAACTAAGAAAAAGGGAGAAATAATTTCATTTTTGTTGTATATTTATGACTTAAAATAAAACGTGGGACGCTCATTGAAATATACTTAAAATAGTGTATGAGTAAACTTGTTCTGCGTCCCACGTTTTGATTTTAAGTCCTAAAAAATCCAATTATTTCTCTCTTTTTAGTTCAATTTTAAAAAAATAAACGATGTAGTGACTATTAAGATTCTTAAAGAAAAATAAGGCAAAATAAAGCCCCCCTTCGATTTATTTAAGCGTCCGTGGAATGTTAAAACAAATGGATCCACTAAAATATAAAATTAACTATACGTAAGATATATATATATATAGCAAGAGCGTTGGATGCTGCAAGTAGGCAGTAAGAATTTATTCTCTGAAATGCTGTTCTGTTCCTCCAGCGATTTTTCTTTAATTTCTTCAGTTGAGCCAAATTTTGAAGCTTTATTGAGTTTCGGAAAAAAAACACAGAGGTGAGGGAGATATGGGGAAAAAATTTGGAATTCAGCAAAGCAGAATGAACAAGCGTGTTGCCATAGTATAGTGTCCACATTCTATTTAAACATTATTGCATAAAAAATGTCGCCATCCCCAGCCCCGTACCCAATGGAATTGGATCCTTGGGAGGGGAGAGATTTGAGTCAACTGACGAAATTAAAGAAAAATAGCAAAGAAGTCGCTCGCGGCTCATGTTCCTTGCTCAATAAAATACTATTATTTTTGGGCCGATTTTGTCTTCGTTAAATTGAACACAGACACCCAGACAGACCATTTTGCGGGAGTAATTTTTTTTTTATTCGGGGGACCACAAAAAGTGTATATCCATCAAAATCTCGACATCGAATTTTTGACATGAAACCAATATTTTCTATATATATATATGTTCTGGAAGGTTTCCGCGAGTGGATGTATGCGAAGATAAGTTTTCTCGGGTTGAGTCGCGTCAATATCACACGCGACTCATTCCGAGAAAACTTATCTTCGCATATATATATATATATATTAACATATCGCTCGGTAAGCATTTATAAGATTGAAAATGTCTTTTTGAGACCACTCCATTGTATATTGTGTTTATTTGTGTCTTTATATTTATATTTTATTGTGCTCGCGAGCCCCTCACGCCGCCGTCCAAATATATATAGCGAACCAAAATGTCCGTCGAAAAAACCGACATGAGATGGATGGCGGGACTCCGCTCGCGAGCAACTCAAAATCCCTTACTACTCTAACTAACATTGTGCTCGCGAGCTCGTAGCGCGGATGTGAAGGTCAATATTAAGTCCCACCCTTTGCGTTTTCTACTTGTGATTATTTCATTGTTTTTATAAAAGAAAATGAAAATCTTTTTTAGGTTTGAATCATGAAAGTTTCCATTAAAAAATGTATAATATTTTTTTTTTTAAAACAAGGAAATAATCACAAGTAGAAAACTCATGGGTGGGACTTGATATTGTTCCTCGCTGTACCTTAACACCACTCCAGAAGATCAGTTCTAACGGTGCTTCGGAGTGCAAACGGAGTTGGAAATTTTATAGGTTCCCAAGCGGAATACTTTAAATGGGGCTATGTTCAAAAACTTGTAAATTTTTTAAAAAATTTTTTAAAAAATCAGACCTGGAACTTTTTGATTACTCCTTTTAAGAAACAGCAGATTGAAAAGTCAGATTCCAAAATATTTTAGCACATTAATAATTATAAAAGTAAATTTTTCGTGTTATTAACTGTCTCTTTATTAAAAAAATTAACCCCATTAGGCTTAGGACGCTATTTGACCAAGATTTATTTAAGACGATTTTCAAATCGGAACAAATCCTAGAAAATGACGTTTAAAATATTTTGCTGACCTTGGAGAGTGGCCGTTCTGGTGGTTCAGTCATCACTGTTTCCATTTTTTTTTCAGCCTGAATAGTAAAATCAGCAAAAAGTGTCCGCATAACAAATTCTCCAGGACGAATATCCATATCTATTGTAACACAAGCAGGATAGGGAGATCTTTCTTTTTGAGCGCCCCAAGGTAGTACTGTTCCAACTGAACTGCTATGACTTCGAACACTATCTCCTCCTGCTGAAATTGGAAAATAAAAATATATAATGAAAGGATAGGGTCTTCGTGAGGAGCTAAGAAAAGGACCCATCAAAATAAGATACAGATTATTATCTTTGTACACCTACTATTTATATTTAACAAATTTGTGAGTACGTATGTTTATTTGTTGGGGGGTTAAACGCCCAATGTGCCCCGAGAATCAAACTCAGGATCTTCTACCTTTCCGGAGCATCTGGGTGCACCAGTTTTGCACCAGGTCACAAGACCCTCGATCAACACCAACAAATACTCAACTTGATCTATCACTTATCAAGTCGTGTATAGAATATTAATATCTTTTTCAAATTCAGTATCCCATGCTACAAAAATTTATTTAATTAATTTTATACTAGTAACCGCTGGCTCTAGTTGAAACATTATGATTTAATCAGAGAATAAAATTCAAGCAAGAAAACACAATATCAATAATTCAATAATTTATTTATTAATATAAACACTTGATACGTATTTCGACCCAAGATGTGTCATTAACAGATGACATCTTGTCTATTTCGATACAAGATATGTCATCATCAGATGACAACTTGTGTCGAAATACTTATCAAGTGTTTATATAAATAAATAAAAAAATATTGAAACAAAAAACCTTGTGTTTTCTTGCTTGAATTTTATTCTCTGATTAAATATATTAAATTGAATTGTATAATTCGAAGAGAAGTTGCTGTTGATGTTATGGAATGAAAAAAGAAGTACAGATGCAGCAAATAAAGAGAGCCTTTGGATGCCAAATGTCGAAAAAGAGACGTTTCGGACAAAATTTTATTTGTCCATCCTCAGTCCTCGCTATAAAAATATACAAATTTAAATAAAACAACACTGCTGCGAAATTAAATTACAATGGATCTTACTTGGCTTATAAATTAATTAGGCACAAAGTTGTCATTGTTGTTTCGGCGCGAAGCCAAAGTAAGATCCATTGTAATTGAATTTAATTATTAGAAAAATAGAAAAAGAATGAGAAAAATGAAACAAAATTATTTTGCCAATCTCACACCTCTTCTTTTTCAAATGAAGATATTAATATTCATATAAATAAATGGAAAAATAATATTATATAAAAGAATTAGCTAATAATATTATTTTCAAAAAAGTAAAACAAAAAAATTAACAAAAAATAAGAGTTCGATTCCCGAGGGCGTTTGGCCCACTAACAAATAAAACTCAATATTTGAATTACCAGATGTTGAAAGAGTTGTCAAACTATTTATTTCTGAAGTTGACAATCCGTCAAGTCCAGATATGAGCGTAGTCGGAGCCATTAATAGAGTTTCGCCAGAATCATTCGTAGTAAGTGAGGTGGATACATGTGGTTGATGTTCGTCAAAATCTTCTACTATACTGGATGGTACAGATGTAGAAAAAGATGTGAGTGGAGGATCCGTAGAATTTCCCTCAGCAGCTAGCAAATAGAAAATATATTTAAGCACTTTAGAATTAACCTTTATGTTTACTAGCAAAAACTGATAAGAAAATCATGATAATATAAAGTATAAATGGAACGATCGATGTATTTGAATGACGTATAGATAAGAGAAACCTTACTTGGTCAGTTTATCTCTGGTGATTTTATAGTGAATTTTGAAAAGTGAAAATCGAATAGTTCTAAAACTGAGTTATTATATTAATTGGTGTTAAAATTATTTTAAAATGAATATTCCATAATTTTTAAATATAATTTTGTGACGTATTATATCGCTTGTGGAGAAAGTGCCAAATTAAACAATTCGAGAAAAGGCGTTTGAAAGTTTTATAAACATTTACATTCAGTAGCGTAGCCAGGATTTCTGCTTGGGGGGGGGGGGGGGCAAAAGTTTTATGAACCCCCCCCCCTTCTCCAAGAAACTTAAAGTGGAGAAATTTTTTTTAGATAATATAATCATTATAAATAAAAAACAAATAAAAAAAATTTTTTTTTCTTGAAATAAAAAATAATTTTAATACAAAATTCGTAAATATTAGAGATTTTTTCAATTATTTATAAGTTTTATGTTAGATTTTAGAATTTATGCGAGTTAATAAAATAATTATTAAAATCATTAGGGAAAACAATAGGTATTTTTTGTTTGGAGAAGGCTTTGGGGGGCCCGGCCCCCCTGAATACGTCACTGTTTACATTTAAATAGCCGGGCTACAAATGAAAAAACCAGAAACAATAGCAAAGAATGGAAATAAATTTTCGAACTTTTGCCACTATCTCAGCAGGCAATATTATCAAAAAAATAGATGATTTAACCCAGGGGTGTCAAACTCGCGGCCCGAGATGAACATTTCGTTGGCAGGACCCCGAGATTTCGACTGCCTAAGGGCCTCCATCTTGCTTAATCCGGCACTACATGTTTGGAAGTACTTATCAGTGCGAGCAATTATTATTTTATTATTTTTGCCGCCCACCTAAAGTTAAGCATTGTTTATTTGGCCCAAGTTAGCTTTTGAGTTTGACACCCCTGATTTAGCCTATCTTTTTGTAATAATATATAAAATAAGTTTTATATATATATATATATATACTATATAAAAATTTAGGTCCCAACTGAGATAGGGCTCCACAATACATGATCGTCCTGAATAATCTTAAAAAAGGATAGATAAAATTTCGTGATGATAGGAAGAAAAAGGTGTAGAGAAATGAGCAGAAAATACTCATAAAAACAAGTAGAGACCCATTTTCTCAACGAAATGGCTTGGAATGTTTGCTAATTTAATGCAAAATGTTCATGTTTAAATGAAGAAGAAATCTCATTTAAAATGAATCGAAAACAACCATCAAAAGTATATAGAGTTAATTTCATTGTGAGAGACATATATTTAACTTTAGACGAGTAGTTTAGATCCTTGGAAATTGAGCTGTGGACGTTCATGGGATTTAGATACGATTTCACATTTCAAAAAAATCAACACAATTATCTTTCTTAAGATTCGTTGTCCTGACAATATTCTAAAACCTGTAATTTGTATTTTTCTCCCGGCAGGAAATTAATAGATGTCAACACTTTTTATTATAATTATTCTGTCAGATATTCGATTTGTATAAAAAATTTGTAAACGAAATCGCAGTTTGTGTGTGTATAGGTGATGTATATGAATGAACCCTTGAAATTAATATTCATAAAAATTAATTATTAATCATTAAATTATAAGGTGAAAAATGTTGTTAAAAATGGAATGTGTCAAAAATTAAATAAAGATTTAAATATCAATATTCATTCAATTGATTTTGAAATTTCATAATATATCTTCATAATTATATGATATAATTTAAAAACAAAAGATATATATATATATATAATTTAATGATTAATACAAAATGTAAACTGACCATTATGTTCAGTTGCATGGGCATCATTTCCTCCATTATTTTGATCTTGGTTAGCTGAGAATAAAAATAATTTTGATTAGGTAATAGAATTAATAGAATAAGAGAAAAATAAAAGATTTAATAAAAATTTCCAACACTAACTTGCTTGTGAGTTTTGCATGTCATCTTTGAGAATTTCTTCACTCTCAGGTAACATTTTAAATTTAAATTTGTTTAATCATAATTTATAAAAAAAAAATGTGATTTAATTTGGATAGTTTAGAATAAAATAAAAGTAAATTGTCATGTTATTAATATCTAACTTTTCAATTAAATGTCAAGATATAAAGATAATTTGACAGATAGTAAGAAAGATTGAAATTTAAACAAAATCAGCCAATGGGATGAGAAAAGAGGACGCTCTATCACAGTGCATCATACCGCCAAAATTTGAAGCAATATAAATTTAACGAAAATTTTAAAAGATAAATAAATTTCTTCTTATAATAATGTCTTATAATTTTACCAATAGTTGTACTATGTAATCCTTGTCAATGTATATATATATATATATATATATATATATTATATATATATACATGGGCGTACCCAGCGAGGGGCAGGAGGGCAGCTGCCCCCCCCCCCCCCTAGAAGCAAGAAAAAAAAAAATTAAATGCTTATAAAGTGATGAAATGAAACAAAATTAGGTAGGGCGATAGCGACGGGGACTCGAGGGTTTTTATGCCCTTAATTCGAAGGCTTTTCCCCTATATATATATACTGTATATGAAAAAGCTATGTCACAATCTGGACGACAATGATCTGCCCCCCCCCCCCCGTCCCCTGGACGACTATGGTCTGCCCCCCTCTAGATTTGATCCTGGGTACGCCCTTGTATATATATATATATATATATTGTCAAATAATAATGCAATTATCTCTGAATAATTTTGAAAAGACGAGAAATAAAAAATCTCTCAATATTATTTATCTCTATTATAAATTTTGAATATTTTATATAAGGATTCTTGCTGTGTAGACATTATTTTTCAGGACCCTAACGAGGGCATGGCAAAACAGGCGCCCGCTACGGGCGCAACTGGGCTGGGGGCCCAAAACAAAGGGGTCCGGCCTAGTTGTGAGCTGCGCGAGGTTTTTATTATTTTGGGAATTACCTCACATGAGGTATAAAAAACAGTTAAGAATAAAAAAAAAAAGTGCTGGAGGTGGATTTGAACTCGCGAAGTTTGGTTACGTGAGAGTGGGAAAAAATCTAGTTTGCTGGAGGACGATTTAACCAACTGAGCTATGGTTTATTTAATTCTCTTAGGGAAATATAAGCCATATAAGAAACATCAAATAAAAGAAGTATTAAAAAAATTTTAATATTCCACATATGATATATCATTTTTCATTACTTTTTATGCTGATTAATAATCTATAATCAAAATGTCAATAGGATTCATAGTTTTCAAATAATTCAATAGGCAAACGTCAGATTGTTTATGCCTTGATCTAATTAAACCAAAAACTCTATCTAACATATAATACATGTCATTAAATCATGAATTCCCCCTGATTCCAGAGAACTAAATCTCTTTTAATTATATGATCTAATTTGGGAGTTATTGGCGATCAAAGTTAAGCTTATTTTCGACCTTAATGACATGAACACTCAATTCTATATATTATCGAAAAAGCTTATTTAGCATTGTCTGATTAAAACCAAATTTTTACCAGAGATTTATAATTAAAAAATGAGTTTTTTCTAAAGTTTCATTGATATTGGTAAAGAAATAAATAAAATATTGACTATTTTGTAAATTAAGTTTTAGAATTTGGGATCTCAGATCAAGCCTAGACACGGTTCATAGATCGCTCTCTTTACCCATCCGGGATTCCGAATTCTAAAACTCAATTTACAAAATAGTCAATATTTTATTTATTTCTTTACCAATCTCAATGAAACTTTAGAAAAAAACTCATTTTTTAATTATAAATCTCTGGTAAAAATTTGGTTTTGATCAGACAATGCTAAATAAGCTTTTTCGATAATATAGAAAATTGAGTGTTGATGTCATTAAGGGGGAAAATAGACTTAACTTTGATCGCCAATAACTCCCAAATTAGACCATATAATTAAAAGGGCTTTAGTTCTCTGGAATCAGGGGGAATTCAAGAATTAATGACATGTATCATATGTTAGATAGAGTTTTTGCTTTAATTACAACAAGGCATTCACAATGTGAAGTTTGTCGATTGAATAATTCGAAATCCATGCATGCTATGGGAATTTTGAATATAAATTATTAATCTGCGTAAAATCTAGTAAAAAATGATATATAATATGTGGAATATTAAAATTTTTTTAATACTTCTTTTATTTCATGTTTCTTATATGGCTTATATTTCCTTCTAAAAAATCAATAAAATGTGGCTCAACTGGTTAATTCGTCCTAATTTTTTCCTATCTCACGTAACCAAACTTCGCGAGTTCAAATCCACCTCCTGCACTTTTTTTAAAATCATATTATCAATTTCCTTTTATTTTTAATGGTAACTTATAATTTCATTTATCTGTTATTATAACGAGAGAAAGGATTTGTGGAATATAAGTTTTGCTAGTTTTTTTTGTTTTTTTTTTAGGGACTTTTGACATATTTTTAAATAACTTTTTTTATTTATGTTGGCATGAAGGCCACAATTTTAACCAATTATGCTGGCTGGAATTGGAGAACGAATCTGGAGGAGCAAATGAGCAGGCTATTATCACAGATTAGGGAGCGGACAAGTATTACGTAACTCAATTTTTGACTCCCCCTCCCCAGGGGTGTAGTGGAGCGGGAACGGCGTTCCCACACTGGTTTCACTCATTAAAAAAAAAAATAAATAAATAATAACAAATAAAATTAAAATTATTTACGCAAGGAAATAAAATAATACTTTACAAACTTTCGATATATGAGTGCCTCATATTTAGATTTTAAAACGAGCAAGCCCAAAGCATCAGCACCCATGCACTGAACCTATCCGAATTTCGAATGAGTAGTTCATTGCACTATTTCACTATTAATTTTTTTAAAATTTTCCGAAGGAGGGCCCCCGGAAGCACCCTCCCCCTCCATTGGTAAGTCATGTTTAGCGTTCCCACACTAAAAATTTTGCCACTACACCACTGCCTCCCCCCTCCCATGTAACGCGCCGTAACATTTTTCTGGACCCCTCCCTAGACGTTACTTAACGCTTAAGAGGCCATTTTCATCTAAAAGTCACAATTAAGTTGCGCAAAGTATCGAAAAGTCGCTAAAAACCAGTTACGTAACGTGTTGTTCAACCCCCCTCTCCCCCCCCTGTAACGCATGGTAACGTTTTATGAGACCCCCCTTCCCCCATATTGCGTTACGTAATACTTTTACGCTCCCTTAATGATATATCATTAATGAGGACTTGGCCAAAAAAAAAGGTTAGGAAACACTGGATTATGGGGGGGGGGGGGGATACCAAATGGCTTAAATAAGAATGCCTGGACCCCCAATAGATATATTTACAAATAACGAGTATCGTTAAAAGTCTTAAATGGCCTAAATTGCCGAAAAGAGTGTGTGTATGAGTGAGTGAATGGGAAAAAAGTGTTTTTTTTTTAAATAAAAAAAAAAATAAAAAAATACCCATCCATATAGTAGCTAAGAGAAAGTAAAAAATGGATTTTAATTTGTTTTTCTTTAATTCATTTATTCCACCCGCCAACAAAGAAGCGATTTGGGTAAAGTTTTATTTTAATAATCGTTTCAGGCCCAAGCCCGGGAAAGTTTAGGGGGTGGGTAATTACGACATCACCCCCACCCCTCTCCAAATGCTTAGATTCGAACTCCAGCTGAGATTAGGCTCGGTTATTAATGTTGGACAATCGCTTTTCCTAGCTCTCTCCTCTGGAGCCCTATTCTTTTAATAATAAGATGCACACCCCACACCTGCTTAGTTGCCTGAGAGGCATTTAATTTATTTTTTCTAAAATAAAAATTACTAAATGGTAAAAATTGGCCAAATATTTAAAACTCACATATATAACTAATTTTGTTAATTTATTAATCTTAGTGTTAAATATATGTATTTACAAAAATATATATCACAATATAAATATATAATTTTACATTTTGTTCTAATATAAATGTTGCCTTATTGTATTATCTCTTCCTTTTTCTTAGAAGAGGATAAAAGAGAATATAAAATTTTTCTTTAAATAGTTGATTTTATATAGATAAGAGAAAATGAGAGGTGCTTAGTTGTTAAAATTTAAAGTAATTTTAGTATATAAATTACATAAACTTTCCTTAAAAGGAATTATTTGATTGAAATTTTAAAATAATTCAATATACTTATAAGAAAAAATTTTATATTTACAAATAATATACTTTATAAAACTTTCAATCACATATTTTTTTCACTTCAATATTAAAAATTAGTTGGATTTTTTTATTTGTGATCCTTTGGGATCAATTGGACTAGATAATTCTTTAAAATTATCAATTTTTGTAATTAATTCTTCTTCTCGTTTCTTTTTTAAAAATCTTCCACCTGTAAATCCTGAAAAAATATATAAATAAATATTAAAATTATATAAAATAAAAATAATATTAAGGAAGGTTTGGAATTGCAGACTGACTGACATACAAGAATATACTGTCTAAATGTGATCAAGTTAAAAACCACTCCCCACAATCCTCTTGTTATAAAAAGAAGTGCTATTAAAAATTTAAATTATGAAGAAAATTAAATCGAGAATTTTCATACTAATTGAAACTCTAAATTTAAAAAAAAATATATAATATCAATTTAAAATATCGGTGTTTTACGTAAATCCAGCTGTTCACTCATATCATATTTGTATAGTTTTTTAATGCTTTATGGCCTTATTTCTATAATATAAGAACAATAAAAATATAATGAATGAACAGCTAGATTTACATAAATTAATATATTATCATCAAAATAATTTATTTTAATTTATTAAATTATAATGATTTTTACCTAGTAAACCAAATCCAAAAGCAGCAATACCACCTAATTTTAATCCAGCAAGGAGACCTATTGGTCCCCCGACACAAGTTCCTAATAAAGCTCCAGCCACCGGATACATTGTAGTTTTATATTGTTCGATTTTGTTTAAAGTTTGAGTTCCTTCATTTAAATTATTATAAGACATTTCTGCATTTTCTTCAAGTGCATCGATACTTTCTTGTTGAACCTTTATATTGTTTATGAGAATAAATTAAAAATTGTATAAATACACTTATTTATCGTCCAATGAATGAATAATGAATGAATATATAAATATATTAATGTAAATAGCTCTATATATATATATTACTTTGACTAAATTTGCAAATTCTTCGTATAATTCCTTGGCTTCCAAAATTTCTTGTTGTAATTCCTCAAAAGATTTTAAACATTCTTCTTTTCTTGCAAAACTTTCTTGTTCTATTTCCACTTGTAATTGTAAATTGATAAGATTTTTATTAGATTCTTCAGGAGGTTCAGTTTTATTGTATTCTTGAAGATTAATATCTTAAAAAAATGAATATGTTAGAAAAAAATATAAATATACAATAACTCTAAAATAATAATTAATGAGAGAAAGTAGCTATTTTTTTTCTTTGTTCTGTATGTAGGAAATCTTTAGAAAAATGTCATTTTCAATTGAAATAAATAGAGACGGGGTCTAAATGCCCTTCGAAGCTGAAAAAGACCTTAAATGAAATAAATTTTTTTTTTTTAACATTTTGGAAATAAAAAGTGCGAAAGAAAAATAGGATTTATTTTTTATTTCAATATATTAGTAATTATGGTTATGGAGAAGAAACAACCAGCGACTGCTTTCCATTTATTTATTCCATTTATTGGCAAATATTCCGGTATTCCTAACGCAAACCATCCTCCGTGCATCAAATTATACAATAGTGGAACGTTTTACAAAATCATAAAATGCATGAGAAGCCATTCTCATGGATGCGACAACATCTGATACACAAGTCACTGAGGGAAAAACAGTATCTATATATAAAGAATATGATACAATTATTTGTATGATCTAAAACAATTTCTCAAAGTGATTTGCCAGGCGTGGGTACAGTGAGGGACAATATTAAATCCGACCGATGCGTTTTCTACATGTGATTATTTCATTGTTTAAAAAAAAAATATAAATATATATTTTCTAATGGAAACTTTAATTGAATTTGAGAATCCATGGCGATTTTTGTCCATTTTAATAAGCTTAATCGAAGGAACAGGATGTATTCCCCGCTCGTGGATTTAGGTGAGTAAATTTTGGTATATATATATGAAATATATATAATTTTTTTTAAAAAAATTACAGTTTTCAATTATAATTTTATTTTATTCAGCTTTTCTTGGCCAACGGACGCGTATTACGTTTCGACTCTCTTATTGAGTCATCCTCAGGGCCTACAATAATAAATACAAGAATGATTATCTTTTGTCATGTTCAAGTCCATTATGTAAATTTACAATTTATACTTATTCAAAACCGAGATGATTTTTTGTTATTTTTTATTTAAAAATATGTTAATGAATATAATTTTAATTCAATTATAAGTGTTTCTTATTATTATCAATATTTATTAATTAATTAATTCTTTAAAAACATTATTTACCTCAAAAAGTTGATAGGAAACTTTAATGGTTCAAACCTAGAAAATTTCCAAAAATGATTTCCATTTTCTTTTATAAAAACAATAAACAAGTAGAAAACGCATGGATGGGACTTAATATTGCCCCTCACTGTACGTTCTAATACTGGCTTACAATTGTTAGCTCAATTTGATGTTCACGCCCTGGCAAGTCACTTTGAGAAATTGTTTTAGTTCATACAAATAATTGAATCATATACTTTATATATAGATACTGTTTTTCTCTCAGTGACTTGCGTATCAGATGTTGTCCCATCCATATGTATTGTAGAATGGCTTCTCATGCATTTTATAATTTTGTAAAACGCTCCACTATTGTATAATTTGATGCACTGTCGGTTTGCGTTAGGCATACCGAAATATTTGCGAATAAATTATTTTAACTTGGAAATCAGTCGCTGATTGTTTCTTTGTTTCTTCTCCATAACGTCCCAGCAGACTTGGTTTCTATTAATTAATAATTATTTTCGCCAAAAATTTTTTAAATTTTAACATTTTTACTATAAAAATGGGTCCGGAAACTTTGGAGAGGTATTCCTCATTAACAGAGTATGGAGCGTTAATTTTGTTTTTTGAAAATCTATACACACTACTTTTACCATATACTGTATAGGTTTTCTCAAAACTGTGAGCTCTCCTTATTAGTATTAATAAAAATAAGAAAATAAAAGTACCAATATAATTATTACCTAAATATTCTCTAATTGCTGAAAGGGCATTCTGTTGAGCTTCGGAAGTGAGTGAATCAAATTTTTTCAAATCTCCTTCAATTACTTGATTTCTTAATATATCAATTTCATAAAGCAAACCTTTAAGTTGTTTGACAACTCTCATAGCATTTATTTGTTCGTGGTGGACTTGTTCCCAGTTGTTTTCTTTCAATAACTAAAAATCATAAAACAATAAGTATGAGGGTGGGCTCAGGGCTAGAGCATTATCTTCTGGTTCCAAAGGTCAAGGGTTCGCATCTCGTCTCATGCTAAAAAAATGTATTTCAATGAATGGCTATGAATTTAATTGAAATAAATAGAGAAGACTAAATTGCTTTCAATGCCGAAAAAGTCCTTAAATCAAATAAAAAAAAGACTGTATTTATGTCCAAATTTGAGATTCATATAGAAAGGTCTGCATTGTATGTACAGTGAGCGTCAAAGTTATGTCCCACCCATGCGTTTCCTACTTGAGATTATTTCATTGTTTTTATTAAAGAAAATAAAAATCTTTATTGGAAATTTTATAGGTTTGAACCATAAGTTTCCATTAAAATATATATTTTTTTAAAAACAATGAAATAATCACAAGTAGAAAACGCATGGGTGGGACTTAATATTAACCCTAACTGGTAAAAGAATTACATTTTCGATTTAACTGTGGTTTATTTGTAAAAATTACAACGTTCGGGTTCACTCTTTCTGCATAGATGTAACAACCTTTATAATCTTAGCTGAATTGTACTTGAAAATAGGCCACAGAATGAGAGGCCAAAACGTTGTAATTTTTACATATAATTATAAACCACAGTTAAACTGAAAATCTAATTCTTTTACTAATGATAACAACTGTGAAAACCTAAACTCCAAAATTAAACCTAACAGTACAATATATATATAACAACAATAAATATATATACAATAAGTGTGTATAAATATATATATACTGCTCGGGATTGCCTGGTTAGTTTATGCTTTAGAGGCAAGACGGTATTTATTTTAAACAAAGACTTACCCTTCGGATATTTTTTTTATGTTTTCTTAATAAATCAACATGATGAGGAATTGCGACTTCGTTGAATTTATTTAAAGGCATTTCCAATCGTTTTAGAGATTGTTTTCTATCATATGAAAAATTAGACATTATTGTTATATGGCAATTTAAAAAGGTTAATATACCAAATATTTTTTGATTATCATTCGGGGCTTAAATAATAACTTTACAAAAATATATCATCTAAGATCGCATAATAGATCTAGAACTAAATTTAAGCAATAAGCCTGGCAATACATTAAAATATGCAAAAAAAAAAAATTTTTCTCACTACGTCATTTTGTTCTTTGTTTATAAATTTTATTAAAATAAGATCACAATACCAACAAGATGGGACATATACAGCTATAAACAGGCTTTTGAAATTTAATGCCCTCTTAAGCCTTCTACCAGAACTTAAATGTTAGCGGGAAAAAGGTAACTGTTTCAAATAATATTTAGTAGTACCCAGATAGGCACGAGTGAAGAAATCAGTAACTACGATTTCATTAATATATTGGCAAGTTTTTCAGGGAAAATACTCTCTCCCTTCCATTTATTAGTCTAAAAAAGATGCGGAAACCCAATTTGAACAAAATATATGTAAAAATAACGAAAACTTGGAAGAAATATGAGACAGGGGGCTACTGGCCCCCCTGCCTCCCTCTGGCTATGCCCATGGTCTTTTGGTATCTTGGGTTTTCCTTAAGCCTAGTACGTACCTTGGTACATACCTAGCAACAAAGTCGGGCTAGTTTATTTATCAACTTCATAGGCGTAACCACAAATTTTTGATGGGGGGGGGGGTTCAAAAAAATTTTTTCAAACATTTGAAAAATTTAAGATTATTTTAGGGCATTTATAAATCATTTCTAGAGTAAATTATTATATTTTACTTTCTCTTACCATATATGAAAAATAATTTGTATTATAGAGCTTAAATATCTAGTCATGACATAGGTCCCATGGGGGAGGGGGTTTGAACCCCGAAAACCTCCCCCCCCTGGCTACGCCTCGGATCAACTTTAATTTCAACAAAATAATAATATACCCCTATGGTTAACCGCTTGCTTCTCTGAAAATCTTGCAAGTTATTTATTTTCAACAATATTTAACCACAATATACAATGGCTTCTAGAATGAATAAATTATATAAATTTTTTTTGAAATAATTATTATTACCATTTCTTTTTTATAAATAATATTTCACAAATTAAAAAACAAATGAAATAGAATAACGCCAGCATAACAAGTAAATAATTTTGCTTTATCAATATGAACATTTTTTTGTTCTTGTGGTGATCTTTTTTTGGGTAATGGAATATTATTCCTCTCATTTGGCACATTTGAACGATAAGAATCGTTATTATTTCTATATATTTTATTTAAATTGAAATTATTAGAACTTGCTAAAGATGAGGTGGTGTTTGTTATTAGACTTGTAGAAGAAAAATTTTTATAACTAGGACACATCATTAAATTATTCGATGTAGTATAAATTAACCCATCTGACGAAGTTACTGTAGATGGAATTGAAATTGATTCCACTTTTGAAACTTTCAATCTAGTCAAAGGATATGAGATTTTTGAAGACATAGATGTTTCAGATGGAATTTCTTCACTTGATGGAATAGAAATAAGACTAGTTTGCCTTTTTTTTGTAAAATTTGAAACCTTCGAATAAGCTGTAAATGGTTTATATATATTTGAATTTGAATTAACTTGTATTTTCTGAATTTTTTTATTCCTAAAATAAAGAAATATTTATTATCTAATTGATTATATTAGATATTATTTACCTTGACCGATTATTTGATTTGTTTTTTTCTTCTATTGAGTTTTACCCTGGATTTTCTTGACATGTTTACTTGATAGGGATATACACTATTTATAAAAAGTGGATTATGTATATAAGAACAAATTAACAATGAAATTTTATTTTTTATAAAATAATGTTTTTAGTTATGGTGTGATAATTTATTTATTGATATTTTGTTTTTAAATTTCATTAATTTATATGATTATATATTTATAAGTGTCTAGTTTTCTATGATAGGTGACTTTTTTGAATTTTTTCCTTCTCCTTTCTCTAATTCTCGGGTTTTTTTTCCAGATTTCGTTCATTTTATTTTTTTTAATTTCTTGATTTTTTATATACTACGGTTTCGGCCGATTTCATCCCATTTGGAAATTATAACTAAAAATTATTTTTTCTTTTACAAAAAAAAAGTAGCTATTTTCCAACATATAAAATTAAAAAATAAAAGTAAAATGATTTTTAACAAATATTTAATTCCAAAATAAAATACAATAAATAAAATTATCCAAAACAAAAGATATAAATCTGTTTCTAATTTTGAAATAAAAATTAATGAGGGGCTGTCTAGTGAAGAGGAATTTTAAAAAAATGTTCGTTGATAGGAGTAGGCCTATTCTGGCAAAAAATTTATTTCACTATTATACCATCGTTGTTTCGGAAGTAAAACACTTATTTTCTCAGGATTTTTGTGGTTCAAATTTGCTTCATCTCTGGAAAACCATTAATTCTCTAGTGAGATCTTAAGATAATGATTTCTTGATTATCTTGAGAAGTCATAGAAGATTCTCTGGATGCGCATGCGAATATGGACTAAAACTCATACATATATTTTCTTACATTATGACGAAACCAATGGAAAGATTAATTTATCGATACCACATAAATCCAGAAGAAGGAAGCGTTTTGCTTCCGAAGGATTGACTGTATAGTGGTGAAATAAATATTTGTCTATATATATATATACTTCTTAAAAACAACTATCATTTCTTTAAATTAAAAAATAAAATAAATAATTCTACTCATACTGAAATATAGTCTATATATATTCGATTTAAATTTTAAGAAAATTTTACTTTTTTAAAAATATAACAAATTTGTTCATAAAATGCAAAATGCATAGCGCTTGTAGCACACGCCTTGATAAGTGAGGGACTAAGGCCTTTAAATAAAGCCCATAATGATTCTTCTCGAATGATAAGAGTAATGCAATTGATGAAACTTTTACAACGAAAAATCTGAAAATAGTAAGGAACAAATTTATATTAATCAATAACAGGAATGTCAAGCATTTCAACCAAAGAGAAATATTTTAGTCATAAACCTATCAGGGGAATATATATTTGGTAAAATATCTTATGTTATTGTAAAACAAGTGAGGATGGTGGTGAGAGATTTTTTTCGGGGTGGGGTGTTATAATTTTGTTCAATAACATTCATTTAAAGATTAAACAATGTTGGGGTAATGTCTCACTAATGGACAAGTTCAAATTATACACATATATAATTTCCGAGGCGTAACTACATTGACTTGCGCCCCCTCGCCAGGGGCGGATTAAAGGGGGGGGGGGCGATCGCCCCCCCCCCCCGAGAAGAAATTCACAATATTATAAAAACTAGTAATCTAAAGAAATTATGATTTCCGGGCTTTAATTTCAATTGAATTTGTTACCAATCAATTTAAATAAATAGGAAAGGGGTCTAAATGGCCATAGATGCCCACAAAGTCCTTAAATAAAAAAAATAAAAAATAAAAAAAAAAAACCGCCCCCCCCCCCCGACAAAATTGCATTAATCCGCCACTGCCCCTCGCAGGTACAAGTAAGACGCCCCCCGGCTTAAGGTTTAGAAAAATCGAATTTTTATAGTTTTTTAAACTTTGGACACCTCTAATACAATTTTTCCGATCTCTGAATGAAAAAAACAAATTTACCCGATTTGCACGAATGAATGATTTTTGAAAAATTAAAGAACTACAGAATATCGTTAATACAGGATTTTTGCATTCAGGGAAAAAATTTTAAGGGGTGTCCATTGTTAAAAAAAAAAAACAGAAAAAATTCGATTTTTCTAAACTTTTAGTTGCGTTTTGCACCCATCAAATCACAGTAGATTGTACTGAAACTGAAATATTTCTATGTATTTTAACTATCTACATATTTTTAGGGGTGACGCTTTAAAAAAATTCAAAATAAGAACACCACTTTAGAGAAAATTTTCTATTAAAATTTATTTTTCTGGGCGACTTTCTTGTACCTGCGAGGGGGCGCAAGTCAATGTAGTTACGCCTCGGAAATTATATATGTGTATAATTTGAACTTGTCCATTAGTGAGACATTATCCCAACATTGCCTGATGGGGCAAATCTGATGGCATTTTTTGAATCAACCCTACCCATATACTCAAGAATAGCACATAATACCCAAGAAAAAATTCACTATTGAACAGTGTTATTTATCAAACAGTTTTATTAAGATATCTTAATGAATTGTAAAATTTATTTTGATGATAATGTGTTTATTACATTTTATTCTTTTAATTCTTTTATATATTTTTGGCCGCTCGGGTCTCTGCGCCTCTGCTGCGGGGGTCTGAGGGGATGTTATTTACGCCTCTGTATAATTTGTAAAAAAAACTTTATAATTTTAAAATTAAAACGATTTCGGAGGAAGGGTTGAGGTGCCTCGAGCACCCTGGCGAGTCTGGTTATTTTGCTAGGATAATTATACATTTTCCTCTCTCCTAGAATATTCTACGGGAATCAATAAAATAAAAAATGAATCTTTTACTAAACCTTTCCAAACTTTTCTCTATTTTCTTCAAATCCTTGTATTTGCATTCTTTTTTTTGTCAGGTCCAAGGGATAAACTAAAGTTTTTGCAGCTAACCCTGATAAGGACCCAGTAAAAACTGAACCGATAAATGAAATCTGCTTTTCTTCTGAAACAACTGAAAACATATTTATTAAATATATTATTTACTTTCTGGACTTTTTCCAAGACAGAATCCCTTACCTATTTTTAACCAGATATTTTTTAAAAGATTATAAAACATAAATTGAAGTCCTGTGTGTGGTGCTATTTGCAAAAGCGAAGGCAAAATTCCTTTATAAAATGCTAGTAAACCTTCTCGTTGATAAATTAATTGATAAGAATGTATAACACCTTTATAAATCTGTAAGAAAAAATATAATTTAAAGGAAAAATATAAAACATCTTGGAAGATAAAGCTCACCTTTGGTTCGCTTTGGGCAATAAGTCGAGTTCTTACTACATCAAACGGTGAGGATACTATGATAGCTGTACATCCTGAAATTGAACCGGCGAGAAAATTTATCACAGGAGACGCTTTCTTCTTTTTTTGGAAATATAATAAATATTGCTTTGTCAGGAATTCAAATGTAACAAACTAAAAAAATATATTTCATTGGTTACAACAGAATAATTTTTTCTTATAAGCCTACCTTATTATATAGCTACTCAATTAACTAAATAAAGTATTTCAAGTCTTAGTCCTCCTTTCAAGGTGGTATAAAGAAAAACAAGATAAAACAAAATTTTTATTTATCGTTTTATTTTTCAGAGCATATTTTTGGACGGATTATATTGGTCCCCAGGTTTGGTCAGTGGATGTCTCAGAGATCTAGGGAAAATTGGGGACCAGAAAACATAAGGTAAACAACCCAGGAATGAGCCAGGGACCAGTAGATAGCCATTTTGAAAAGAAGATAAAAAAATAAGAATTCAGAGGGATATTTTGAAATGATTACATATACATAAACAAGTTGTGTCCTATGTGGTTCTATTCAGAGCACCAGCGCATACGTTGTATTGATGCATCCATCACAAAAAATTTTTTTGCATCAATACAACAGATGCGCTAATGCACAGAAGACACAACTTGTTTATGTATATGCAATCATTTCAAAATATCCCACTGAATTCTTATTTTTTATCTTCTTTTCAAAATGGCTATCTACTGGTCCCTGGCCCATTACTGGGGTGTTTACCTTATTACTTATGCTCTAAAACTCTTGAAAATGGCTCCAGAGGAAAGTAGAAACGTCGAATAAATCTCAAATATCAACACGACTCAACCTAAGAAAATTATATCTAGTTGAGGAAGCCTTCTGGAACATATATATATAATATAGTATATATACTGTATATATATATATATGAAGATAAGTTTTCTCGGGTCAAGTCGCGATGGTCGTTGCGATTTCCTCGTAGTTCCCGTTTTCCTTTTAGAGCTATTTTCAAGGGTGTGGGATTGAGGTAATGGTGGAGATGGTTTGTTTGCGTGGTTTGCTGCAGTCATGTTGGTCTCGAGGTCCCCAAGTAACCAGAGAAAACTTCGAATTCACCCAGTATATATATATAAGCGAAGAAAAGTTTTCTCGGGTTATATATATATATTCAGAGTTCATGTTTAAGGAGAATTTCAAATTTAATTAAAAATGATGATCCCTATATCCAAAGTCCAAGAAAAGCTTCTTTAGAATAATTATAATTTATATTCATAAGAACTAAATGTATCAGAAAAATTATTTTTTGTGTACATCAAATCTGATTTAATTAATGCTTATTAATATTTAAGAAAAGATGATAATAATTAATACTTGGGTAGATCCATAGACAAGGGAGAGTATTTGTGCTGGAATATGACCTTTCCATAAAGCAGATCCGCCCTCCTCTTTAATAATCGTTCGCGTTGCTTGAATAATTCCCCAATATTTGGAATTATTTAATTTTTTGACAGGCTCTACCTGTAGTTGAAAACGAATCTTAATCACATCTAAAGGTTGGGTTAGGGTTCTGGTCAGAGCGCCACTAATCGCTCCTGCAGTAGCATAATCCAGCTGAGAAAGTTGCTGCTTTAAACTAGGATCGTATCCGACCATAAGGGAGAATATTTCCTCTCTCACCTAGAACCTGAAAGGTTCTAAATGACAATAGCTTATATAAGTTTCTAAATATAAATTGAATGACATGATTATCATGCACACTGTAAAAAAGAAAAATAAAATTCAATTAATGAGTATTCACTCCAATATAATTAATATTTGAAAAACTTGACCTAATCCAGGTATTACATCATAAAAGATAGTTGAATGTTGTCAATATGAGCTGAATGTAAGTCAGATAGACAAGGGCACAAGGGCATGGTCGTAGAAAGCCCCCTCTAGGCTCCATCTGAATTAAATACTAGTCTACTAATTACAGAGTATATATATATATAATACAAATGAATCTTTTAAAAATAATTTTTTCTTCACAATCGTTATTTATTGGGATGAGTTTGTTTCATTTATAAATAAAAAAAAAAAAAAAAAAAAAAAAAAAAAACAATTGAAAACTAATTCGCAAAGACAATGTAAAAATAATAATAATAATAATGACAAATGATTAAAAAGTTAGTAAAAAAAAAGGTTATAATGTCCAAAAAAGCTCTCCAAAAAACCTACTGTTCTATCAGAGACAGATCAGAGAAAAGAACTTTTTGACATCACATATATAATTGATATTTAATAAGGAATGTTTTAAGAAAATTCTTCTGTCCTTTTAAAAAAAAAAAAATTATAATAATTAATTAAAGATATTTACAAAAAAAAAAAAAAAAATAGTTAAAAATGATTTCTCTCAAAAAACTATTTTAATTTTATATTTTCCCGGCATTAGTTTTTCTAAATTATTTATTTAGACCCGAGTTGGGTTTTATACATGATTTTGCAGTTTTATACAAAAATTGCGGATAAAACTGTTTAAAACGTATAAAATGTATAAAACGTATAAAACTGGGATGCGCATACGCAAACACGACGAGAAAGGAAATAAAAAAAAATAAAAAAAATCATTTATGACTAGAATGAGTCCTATTTTTTATTATTTATATATAAAAACAAATTTTCAAAAATGCCAGTTGGCAAATGATTGACAGATCTGAATTAAACTTTTAAGACTGATTTGAGTTTTGCTGCGGTTCGTTTGATTCAATTGAGATTGTCACAGATGTAACAACCTTTATAATCTTAGCTAAATTGTACCTGAAAGCCACAGAATGAGTGGCCGACGTTGTAATTGTACCAGGGAACAGGGCCGTAACAAGGGCGTGGCAAAACAGGCGCCCGCCATGGGCGCAACAGGGCTGGGGCGCAAAACAAAGGGGACCGATCTAGTTGTGAGCTGTACGAGGTTTTTATTATTTTGGGAATTAAATTTTATTATGAATATAAAATTTTAAAAAAAATTAATACGCCAGCCCCCCTCCCCTCACATGAGGTATAAAAAACAGTTAAGAATAAAAAAAAAAAGTGCTGGAGGTGGATTTGAACTCGCGAAGTTTGGTTACGTGAGAGTGGGTAAAAATCTAGGTTGCTGGAGGACGATTTAACCAACTGAGCTATGGTTTATTTAATTCTCTTAGGGAAATATAAGCCATATAAGAAACATCAAATAAAAGAAGTATTAAAAAAATTTTAATATTCCACATATGATATATCATTTTTCATTACTTTTTATGCTGATTAATAATCTATAATCAAAATGTCAATAGGCAGGGCCCCCCGGATTCATAGTTTTCAAATAATTCAATAGGCAAACGTCAGATTGTTTATGCCTTGATCTAATTAAACCAAAAACTCTATCTAACATATAATACATGTCATTAAATCATGAATTCCCCCTGATTCCAGAGAACTAAATCTCTTTTAATTATATGATCTAATTTGGGAGTTATTGGCGATCAAAGTTAAGCTTATTTTCGACCTTAATGACATGAACACTCAATTCTATATATTATCGAAAAAGCTTATTTAGCATTGTCTGATTAAAACCAAATTTTTACCAGAGATTTATAATTAAAAAATGAGTTTTTTCCTAAAGTTTCATTGATATTGGTAAAGAAATAAATAAAATATTGACTATTTTGTAAATTAAGTTTTAGAATTTGGGATCTCAGATCAAGCCTAGACACGGTTCATAGATCGCTCTCTTTACCCATCCGGGATTCCGAATTCTAAAACTCAATTTACAAAATAGTCAATATTTTATTTATTTCTTTACCAATCTCAATGAAACTTTAGAAAAAAACTCATTTTTTAATTATAAATCTCTGGTAAAAATTTGGTTTTGATCAGACAATGCTAAATAAGCTTTTTCGATAATATAGAAAATTGAGTGTTGATGTCATTAAGGGGGAAAATAGACTTAACTTTGATCGCCAATAACTCCCAAATTAGACCATATAATTAAAAGGGCTTTAGTTCTCTGGAATCAGGGGGAATTCAAGAATTAATGACATGTATCATATGTTAGATAGAGTTTTTGCTTTAATTACAACAAGGCATTCACAATGTGAAGTTTGTCGATTGAATAATTCGAAATCCATGCATGCTATGGGAATTTTGAATATAAATTATTAATCTGCGTAAAATCTAGTAAAAAATGATATATAATATGTGCAATATTAAAATTTTTTTAATACTTCTTTTTATTTCATGTTTCTTATATGGCTTATATTTCCTTCTAAAAAATCAATAAAATGTGGCTCAACTGGTTAATTCGTCCTAATTTTTTCCTATCTCACGTAACCAAACTTTGCGAGTTCAAATCCACCTCCTGCACTTTTTTTAAAATCATATTATCAATTTCCTTTTATTTTTAATGGTAACTTATAATTTCATTTATCTGTCTTAAACGAGAGAAAGGATTTGTGGAATATAAATTTCGGTAACCACTATGTTTAGGGAATTTTGACAAATTTTTAAATAACTTTTTTTTATTTATGTTGTCATGAAGGCCACAATTTTAACCAATTACGCTGGCTGGAGTTGGAGAACGAATCTGGAGGAGCAAATGAGCAGGGTATTATCACAGATTAATGATATATCAATAATGAGGAACTTGGCCAAAAAAAGGTTAGGAAACATTGGATAATGGGCGGGGGGGGGGGGGGCGCAAGTTAAACGCTTGCCACAGGCGCTTCATACCCTTGTTACGGCACTGCCAGGGAATTTCAATTATTACATATAAACCACAGTTAAACAGAAAATCAATTTCTTTTATCAAGGAAGGGTGCAGGAGCAGAGACTGGCAGCCAGATTTCTTTCTTTAGATATTTATTTATTATATACATTTACTTGACATATATTGGGCCCTGGAGATGGCCTCTATCGAGACCGAAACGTATAAAAATATCTAAAGAAAGAAATCTGGCTGCCAGTCTCCTCTGCTCCTGCAACCATTCCTTGATACAACTCAACAGCCACAACTACAATACTAACAATTTCTTTTACTAATGATACCTACTGTGAAAGCCTAAACTTCAAAATTCTAAAATTTACCTTTTTAAATAATTTTTATAAAGTTTTTTCTAAAAAAATATAAATATATAATGATTGGGACTTAGGAATAAATGAGTAAGACTGAACGCACACCAATCGAGCAAAAACGTTTTCGATCTAAAAATGTTTTGCCCAAGAGGAAAACGTTTTGCTCGATGCCAACGCACACCGACCGAGCAAAAACGATTACGGACAAAGCATTTTGTTCGATGATGTCGAATCATGACCAATTGTGTTTTGTCTCTTCGGTGTGCGTTGACCCACAGAAAAGCATTGAAAAAAGTTTCAGGCAAAAACGTTTTCGGACAAAACGCTTTGTCCGAAAAAGTTTTTGCTCGATCGGTGTGCGTTCAGCCTAAAAATAACAAAATATTTTTATGTATATATACAATGCATTTATTTATTATCTTACAATTATTAAACACTTCACAACCAGTCTAATATAGGTATTGTTTAAAGTTTGTGTATGCAATACATTCTTTTATTACATTAGGCATGAACAAAACATAATCAAGATTCAGAATATTCATACTTATTATTTTGACATTTAATAATTCTTTTTTGGATAATTTTATAAAATGGAAGAGAGAAAGTACAGGTGCAGCAAATAAAGAGAGTCTTTGTATGCCAAATGCCGAAAAGGAGACGTTTCGGACAAAATTGTATTCGTCCAATCTCAGTCCTGGTAGGCTTATACTAAAAACTGAGAGCCTGAGGATGAACGAATACAATTTTGTGCGAAACATCTCCTTTTCGGCATTTGGCATACAAAGGCTCTCTTTATTTGCTGCACCTGTCTTGCTCTCTTCCATTACATAACATCAACAGCAACTTCTCTTCAACCTTTATAATTTTATATTCAAAAATAAGATAAGATGCTTTCCAAATGTTTTAATTCACATTTTGTTTTTGCTTTATTAACCATAGGCCTATAATAAAGCATCTTGAAAGAACAAATTAAGATAAAATTAAAAGCAGTAGTATAGTTTTTTCTTCTTTTTCTATTATAGAAACCAAAACAAATATCACTTTTGAATATTTTAAAATCTTGAGATAATAGATTTGCCACACCTGTCAGATTTCACTTTTCGGGCCATATATATTCTAAAATTAATTTTCCATATGTTTAGATCCTTATCAGAAACCTAAAAAAATAAAAGCAAACTAAATTTAATTATCTGATATTAATTAATTAAAGAAAATAATAAATATACTTACAAATGAATTGACAGCTGTTGGTTAGGTTTCCATATTTAATTTTAGAATTTCATTTTTCAATTATTTTATTAACATTTTGATTATATTATTCACTAAATAAAAAGCAAACAACATCCTCAATGCTCTAAAACATTAAAAAATATGAAATAAAAGCTTTTAAGTTGTTTTTTTTTCAGGGGGGGGTTGGTTTTTTACAGTTTTATACATCGGCCTAGTTTTATCCGTATTAGTTTTATACATGTATAAAACCGTGTATTATACTCGGCGGGATAAAACTTGCCAACTCTGTTCATCCCAGGGAGGTAGGTGTTCATCCCCTAAGGAGTATCTTTCAGGGAATAGGGGTATCTTTTTAGCTAAAATTTCAATGTAGAATGTTGATTTGTGCTGCACTCTGGTCAAAAATCTTAGAATTATAAATATAATGTAAAATGTCTCCGCAAGAGTGCAGCACAAATCAGTTGTTATTTTATTGTATTAATAACGATTTTCAAATACAAAAATATAGTCTATATAATATAGCCTATATTATACTATAAATTCACAATACCAATAATAATAATTCTCTTCTATCAGGAGATTAGAAACAAATAGGAGAGTTATTAACTTTTGGAGCCAATGTAAAAAATTCGATGTTGAGATTTTGATGGATATACACGTTTTGAGGTCCCTTGAATCCAAAAAACTTTTTTAGTGGTTTTCGCAACATAGTCTGTCTGTCTGGGTTCAATTTAAAGCATGAAGGAATCGAGCTAGGAGGTGGAAATTTTATATTTAAGTTAGGCACCCATCTGAGGCGTGAAAATAAGCTTTTAATCAAAATCGGCCAAAGAGTACTAGTACTTTACTGATGTAGTTTTTCAGTTTTTTTCGATTTTCTCAAAATTCCCTCCAACGATTTTGAATAAAATTCAAAAATCAATTATTTTTTAGATGTTCTTTAAAATGTATATTCTCATTTTGCCATTGAAATCTTTTGAAGGACACTTTACTCTTGTATTTCATAGGAAAGATAGAAGAAATGGCTGCCATGGTAACAAAATATAAATATACTAATAAATTTTACATCTTGAATTCAAATGTACCCTACTGTCGGAACCTAATATATGTCCACACAAAAATATCTGGTGTGACAAGCAAATAACACATCTTTCTCTTATTGAAGGTACGAGAAAGTTGTGTGCTGAGCGACCAGTCACACGGATTTTTTTATAAAAATAACATTAGAGCGTATTAAGCATGGGCGTAACTTGGAGGGTCCCGGGGAAGGGGCCTCCTCAGAAGGTTTGTGCCCCCCCCCCCAGATGGCTCCCCCGCCCCAAGAAAAATTGAGTCAATATGGGGCCTTCCAGGCTCCCCGGAGGATGACTGCTTCCATGCCCCCCCCCCAGCGAGGATGGCTGGTCCCATGCCCCATTCCCAGCTAAATTCCCTATTCCCTAGTTACGCCCATGGTATTAAGATTATCAATATATTATACAGAGGCCATTTAGAGGTTGAATTTTTTTATAATGACCAACGGGCACATGCAGTCAAAAAAAAAAGAAAAAAAGAAGAAGAATAAAAGGGGAACTCAACTGCGGGAACTGAGAAGATGCCTGTTGAGATTAGACTTGAAAGTCTGAAGATTGCAGGTTTTGGGGAAAATAGACGCAGGGAGCTTGTTCCAATCACGGGAGGTCATGGGACAAAGGAAGATTGGAATTGACTAATTCTATTAGTCGTGATCTGAACAGCATAGGGATGCTGGGACGATGCCTCTCTTGTGTTCCGTGTATATTTATATGTATATATGCATTGGGTGGAATAAATTATTTTAATTCGGCAGAGCATTGACCATAATAGTACCTATAGAAGAGCGAGAGTGCAGAAACTCGTCTTCTATGATCTAGTGTCTATATGGATGCGGTGAGGGTACCATTTATATATATTTTGAATACAACGACGTATTCAAAATGGCTAACAGGGGAGGTTCCAGACGCTTAATGCTCTGGGTCACCAATCAAAGCTTTCGCCACACTTGGCATCACTTAACTGCAACGAATATGATGGCTGTTGCTCTTCTCCTTTGCCAGACCACCCGGCCAAAAAACAAATTTAAATAAAAATCATAAAACAAAAAACCACCAGAACAAAACAACATAATGTTAATAACTGAATAAATATTTGAGTTAAAATTTCGTAACTTGGCCAAAATATTTCTCTAAATGCACAAAATTAAGGATAAAAATTTTGCATTGATATTTAATCCCCTTCGCGAAATATTGATAGAATAACATGAATTATGAGACTGGGCGTTGTTTGATTGTGTTCAAAAACTTCGAGTTACGTCTCAGGGGGGTACCTAACTTGAATATAAAATTTCAACCTCCTAACTCTTCCCCCGACAATGGCATCTGCCCCTCTCGATGTCTCCCTCCCAAATTTTTTTTGTTTCTCTGTTGATATAGCCTATTTTATATTGTCTGACCCCAGTTGGTAAGTTTGCCCCACTCCTGCCCCCCTCCTCCCAACTGGGAATAAGCTGGGACCGACACTGTCACTAGCACTCAAGTGAAAAATTAGAAAAAAAAGTGAGGGACGAAAAATAAGATAAAAAATCTGGCGTGACAGTACACAATTTTCTCTTACCTTCAATAAGAGAAAGTTGAGTGCTTGCCCCACCAGATTTCAGATCTTAGATTCGATAAACTACCGCAACACATTATATCTTCACTCACGCTTTTTTTATTAGATCATTGATTGAATATTTATCACCAAAAATATTTAATGAAATTTGAGTGGGGAAAAATAGAGAGATGAGATAACTTACCTAGTTGGACCAGATGTCACTAGATGCCTCTAGAGGGACTTGTTGTCCTCAGTGGAGATCCATACCAGCGATGCTGGTTACTATGGTTACCAGTCTCGGCGGAGGGGAGGTCAACGGACTGACTCTACAGCACGCTCTGCATTTTGCCAACCCTCTCAATATTTGGTTCACATACTTTTTTTCATAATTAAGAAACAAATTTTTATTTTTAATAACTATAAATATTCACGGATAATTTAAAAAATATTACAGGAGTATAAGATAAAACTCCTAATATCTGAAATTAAAATCAAAAAGGTTTGTTTTAATGAGTAGATTCCAAATGCCTACCACAATATCCTAAGATGGCCTTCTTCGAATAGTGGCTTAGTAGAGCGAGATCGGATGCCAAATGGCTAAATAATTATGCCTGGACCCCTAATTATAGGCCTATATATAATCTATTTTCGGTACAAATATGAAATTGCGCTA